>JAMXBB010000012.1:55509399-55811564 GCA_024138015.1 Lumnitzera littorea | reverse complement strand
TCATAAGTAGTTTAGTTGTTAATTTCAGTATTTTTAATTCATTCAACTCATCATAATTTTCCGGTTAGATAATAAAGCTAAAGCTAATATTAGTACTCAAAATCTCTGAGGGATCGACTCGGACTCATATCCGACTATATTAAAATTGATAGGTGCGCTTGCCTCGTATCAAGTTTTTGGCGCCGTTGCCGGGGATTTTTGATATTAAGAACGCTAGTTGCTTTATTACTTTAACCATTTTTTTTTTCTTTTCTTTTTTCTTCTTTATTTTCTTTTGTTTTCATTGTTTATTTTTATTATCTAGAGCTACAATTGATTTTATATTTCTTGTCTTTGTAGTGCATGACCCGCAGTAATCCGGAAGATTTGGTAGAACTCGATCCTGAAATTGAGAGAACTGCCCTTCAAAATTTGAGATCGCGACCAAGACAAATTGTGGCGACCATAGACGACGAGTCAATAATTGAAATCAAGGAAGAAGGTCAAGAGATCAACACTCAATTCATCGAGCAAGAAGATCCACCATACATGGCTAACAACAGGAATGAAGCAAATCGGACCATGTCCGATTATTCAAGGCCTACACTTATTGGAGCTGACTCCAGTATTGCAAGGCTAACCGTCGCGGCTAATAACTTCTAAATTGCACCTAACATCATACAAATGGTGCAACAATATGTTCAGTTTGACGGTCTTCAAGACGAAGATCCTAATGCCCACATCTCTAGTTTTCTAGAGATTTGTGATACGTTCAAAATCAACGGAGCCACGGATGATGCCATTCAACTGCGACTATTCCCTTTCTCCTTGAGGGGAAGAGCAAAACAATGGTTGAACTCCCTACCAAGAAATTCAATCTCAACTTGGAATGAATTGGTAGAGAAATTTTTGGAAAAGTATTTCCCACCTGCAAAGACAGCGAAACTTCAGAATGATATTTCGTGTTTTGCTCAATTGGAAGCAGAGACGCTTTATGACACTTAGGAGCGGTTCAAGGACTTGCTCAGGAGGTGCCCACATCATGGCCTCCCACTATGGATGCAGATTCAGACCTTCTACAATGGTCTCAATCTATCCACTAGACAGATGATTGATGCATCCGCAGGAGGTACTTTGAATACTAAGACACCTGAGCAAGCCCAGAATTTAATTGAAGGAATAGCGATGAACAACTATCAGTGGGAAAGCACTAGAGCCAAGCAAAAGGCCATGGGAGTTTATGATGTGGACTTGACCACTGCTCTGGCAGCCAAGGTGGACTTGTTGAGTAAAAAGATTGACGCACTCTCAATTGGCCCTCAACAGTGCAATCGGATGTAAGTGATTTTGGTATGCAGGGGTATGGAACACAAGAACAACTGGAACAGGCGAATTATCTAGGAAATCTACCTAAGCAACAAAATAACCCCTATAGCAACACTTACAATCCAGGATGGAGGAATCACCCCAATTTCTCATGGGGAAACCAAAACCAAAACCAAGGTCAGCAGAAGACCAACTTTGGCCCACCTGGGTTTCAACGACCATTCCCACCTCCTCTCCCTCAAGAAAAGAAGCCCAGTGTGGAAGAACTTCTCACAAAATACATTCAAGGCAATGAGGCTCGCTTATCCAACATTGAATCCTCGTTGAGAAATCAAGAGGCTTCAAATCGCAATCTCGAGAACCAAATTGGTCAACTTGCGAAGCTAATCTCTGAAAGACCGCAGGGATCACTACCGGGAAATACAGAACCCAATCCAAAGGAACATGTTAAGGCAGTAACACTTCGGAATGGGAAGGAGTTGTAGGCTGAAAGGAAGGTTAGCGAAGAGACTAGCAAGAGCAAGGAGGGGACGAAAGCAACAGAAGATGTAGAGTCATCAAAGGTGAAAGAATATCAACCACTAATCCCATATCCCGAAAGACTCGAGAAAGATCGCAATGACCAACAATTCAGTAAGTTCCTTGACCTCTTTAAACAACTGCATATTAACTTACCTCTTGTAGATGCCTTGTCACAGATGCCAAAGTACGCTAAGTTCTTAAAAGATTTGCTATCCAACAAGAGGAAGCTTGAGGAGCTTTCTACAGTCATCTTGGATGAAAAGTGTTCAGCGATTGTGCAAAACAAGTTGCCCAAAAAGCTAAAAGACCCAGGAAGTTTTACCATTCCTTGTCATTTTGGTGACCTGTTAATTGACAAAGCATTAGCTGATTTGGGTGCTAGCATCAATTTAATGCCTTACAAATTTTTCAAGAAACTAGGATTAGGGGAACCTAAGCCCACACGCATGAGTTTGCAATTAGCTGATAGATCTGTGAAGTATCCTAGAGGCATATTTGAGGATGTATTAGTCCGGGTGGGTAAATTCATTTTTCCAGTTGATTTTGTGATACTGGATATGGATGACGATTTTGAGTTACCCCTTATCCTAGGAAGACCATTCTTAGCTACCGCCAGGGCTATCATTGATGTTAGTGGTGGCAAGCTCATTCTTCGAGTAGGAGATGAAGAGATCACGTTTAAAATTTCAAAGGCTATGAAAAAATCTGTCGATCAGGATGATACTTGCTACCTTCTTGATGTTACTGACACTTTTGTTTCAAGTTATATGCAGGAAGTTCTTCTCAAAGATCCGTTGGAGAGTTGCTTGCAATTAGGCATGGAGACGGCTTCGGAAAATCCTGTCAAATCTGAGGTGACAGCCCAACTGGAGGCAAATAAACCCATCTCTATTGAGATAGGGTTTGAAGAGATTGAAAAGAGGAAGGAAGCACAGTTAAAACCTTCGATTGAGGAACCACCAGTAGTGGAGCTAAAACAATTACCTGACTATTTGGAATATGCCTTCTTAGAGAAGGACTCCAAATTACCGGTAATTATAGCATCCGATTTGGAAAAAGAACAGAAAGAAAGGTTGCTGAAAGTACTCAAGGAGCATAAGAGGGCCATTGCTTGGAAAATATCCGATATTCAAGGTATTAATCCCTCCTTTTGTACTCATAAGATTTTAATGGAAGAAAATTATAAGCCGGTTGTGCAGCCCCAGAGACGTTTGAATCTAAATATGAAAGAGGTAGTCAAAAAGGAAGTTATCAAACTCCTCGATGTAGGTATGATATATCCTATCTTTGACAGTTCATGGGTAAGTCCAGTGCAAGTTGTTCAAAAAAAAAGTAGGATGACAGTAGTCCCTAATGAAAAAAATGAATTGATTTCGATGAGAACGGTAACGGGTTAGCGTGTATGTATCGATTATCGAAAGTTAAATGATGCTACACGAAAAGACCATTTCCCCTTACCTTTTATTGATCAAATGATAGAACGATTAGTTGGACATATGTTTTATTGTTTTCTGGATGGCTTATCTGGTTATTTTCAGATACCTATTGCACCGGAAGATCAAGAAAAGACCACTTTCACTTGTCCTTATGGCACTTTTGCTTATCGCAGAATGCCTTTTGGTCTTTGCAATGCACCGGTTACATTCCAGCGATGCATGTTAGCTATTTTTGATGATTTGATTGAGGACATAATGGAGGTATTTATGGATGATTTTTCAGTTTTTGGCAACTCATTTGACCTTTGTTTGAATAATTTGGACAGGGTATTTACTCGGTGTGAAGAGACCAACCTTGTCCTCAATTGGGAAAAGTGCCACTTCATGGTTCAAGAAGGTATCGTGCTAGGCCATAAAATCTCGTATCGAGGAATTGAGGTGGATACTGCCAAAGTGGATGCGATTACAAGACTCCCATCTCCAACTTCGGTCAAGGCCATAAGAAGTTTCTTAGGACACGCAGGTTTTTACAGGCGATTTATCAAGGATTTCTCGAAAATTGCCCGCCCTTTGACTAAGCTTTTAGAGAAGGATGTGTCTTATGTTTTCTCTCAGGAGTGTTTGAAAGCTTTCAATATCCTTAAAGAGAAACTTACCAATGCTCCAATCATGGTAGTACCTGATTGGGCACTCCCCTTTGAGCTTATGTGTGATGCAAGTGATTACGCAGTCGGAGCAGTGCTGGGACAAAGGCGAGATAAGCACTTTCAACCAATTCACTATGCTAGCAAAACTCTTACGAATGCTCAGGAGAACTACATTACTACAGAAAAAGAGTTGCTAGCCATTGTTTTTGCCTTTGATAAATTTCGCTCTTATTTGCTTCTATCTAAGGTAATCGTTTATACTGATCATTCTGCCCTTAGGTACTTGTTAGCAAAGCCGGATGCAAAACCAAGATTGATTAGGTGGATCTTGTTGCTGCAAGAGTTTGATGTGGAGATCAAAGATAAAAAAGGTGCTGAGAATTTAGCAGCAGATCACCTGTCCCGATTGGAGAACCCAAACTTGGAATTGCTCGACGAGAACGAGATCAAGGATGAATTCCCTAAGGAGCGACTCTATGCCATTGCCCAGGTAAGTGATATGGAAATTCCTTGGTTTGCAGATATTGCTAATTTTTTAGCTGCTAGGATCATACCGAAGGGACTTCAACACCAGCAAAAGAAGAAATTCTTTTCTGATGTGAAACATTATTTTTGGGATGATCCTTACCTGTTTAAAGTATGTGCAGATCATGTCATTCGAAGGTGTGTACCATACCTCGAAGGTTGGCGAATTTTGAGCCACTGTCATTCGGGGCCCACAGGTGGGCATCATAGCGCCAATAGGACAGCTCATAAGGTCCTAGAGGCAGGATTTTATTGGCCTACCCTATTTAAAGATGCCCAGAGATATATTGAGAGTTGTGATCGTTGCCAACGAGTGGGAAATATATCCCGTAGGGATGAAATGCCACAAAACCCCATCATCGAGGTTGAGGTATATGATGTGTGGGGAATCGATTTCATGGGTCCTTTTCCGAACTCAAATGGAAACAAATATATCCTAGTAGCCATTGACTATGTCTCTAAGTGGGTGGAAGCTAAAGCCCTACCTACTAATGATGCTAGGGTAGTAAAAAAATTCTTGAAAGGCCTATTTTCTCGATTTGGCACCCCTAGAACAATTATAAGTGATAGAGGAACACACTTTTGCAATGCTTAACTCGATCAAGTATTGAAACGCTATGGCGTTACACATAGGATAGCCACCCCGTACCACCCCCAAAGTAGTGGCCAAGTGGAAGTTGCCAATCGCGATCTTAAGCGAATTCTTGAAAAAACTGTAGAGTATCATAGGAAAGATTGGTCAGAAAAGTTGGATGATGCTCTATGGGCATATAGAACCGCCTACAAAACACCACTCGGCACCACACCCTACCGACTTGTATATGGCAAAGCTTGTCATTTACCGGTCGAGATAGAGCATAAGGTTTATTGGGCGATTAAGTGTACTAATGTTGATTTTGAGCGTGCAGGTTCTCACCGGAAACTTCAATTGAACGAGCTTGAGGAATGGCGAGCGAATGCATATGAGAACTCCAAGTTATACAAAGAAAGGGCCAAAAAGTATCATGATCAGCGTATTAAACAAGGTCGACAATTTAAAGAAGGTGATCATGTCCTTTTGTACAATTCTCGCCTGCGTTTATTCCCAAGTAAGTTAAAATCCAGGTGGTCTGGACCATTTACAATTACATGAGTCTTCCCGTATGGGACTGTTGAAGTTACACACCCGGAGAAGGGCACATTTAAGGTAAATGGACAACGGTTGAAACTATACTTGAGTGGAAACTTGGAGCATGTTGGCCGGGAGGAGTTTTATCTCCATCCGACAGAACTAATGTAAGAAGACGTATCCCGTCGAGCTGAAGACGTATCCCGTCGAGCTATCGACGTTAACTAAAGCGCTTCTTGGGAGGTAACCCATGTCTAATTCTGCTTATGTTTTAGTTCTTTAATTTTTCTTCATTTTATTTTCCGTTTTATCTAACTTTGCTTTGCTTCGTATATTTTCTTTCAATTTTTCGTCATAGTCTTTTCCTTTTTCGTTTTAATTTTTCCTTTTCTTTATAGTTATATTATTTCTAAGTTTCTTTTTCCTAAAAAAAAAAAAAATTTCGCCCACAGAAAGTTACACGGGCGAGGGACACGGTTGTGTCCCCAGCCCATGTGCGCCCAGCAATCTTCACCCGTGCACAGTAAGTTATACGGGCGAGGGACACGGTCGTGTCCCCAGCCCGTGTGCGCCCAGCAATCTTCACCCGTGCACAGAAAGTTACACGGGCGAAGGGACACGGTCGTGTCCCCAGCCCGTGTCCGCCCAGAATTTTCGCCAGTAAACAATAAGTTACACGGGCGTGGGACACGGTTGTGTCCCAGCCCGTGTGCGTCCAGACAACACCCGAGAACAGAAAGTTACACGGGCGTGGGACACGGTTGTGTCCCAGCCCGTGTCTGTCTAGTTTTCATACACGAGCACAGATTGTTACACGGGCAAGGGACACGGTTGTGTCCCAGCCCGTGTCCTTCCAGGTACACACGACACGCACAGAATGTTACACGGGCGTGGGACACGGTCGTGTCCCAGCCCGTGTCGCCTTAAATAACACGGTTTTCACACACGACTGGTTTATTTAAATTCCACACTCTCTCACACTCTCACAATCACACATATCCCTCTTACATTTGCTCTCATTCTCCCTCTTCTCTCCATAATTCCGACTTTCTACACTTTAATCCAAGTAAGTTTTTATCCTTAATTCTCCTTTCTCTTCCTTATATTGCAGCAATGGGATTATGTGTTCTGCCTCTTATGCCTATTGTTTTTGCCCTGCTGCTATCTTTTGATTTTTCATCCATGACTATGCATCATTACTTTTAATTCTTGATCTTATATGTTATCATGCTTCCTCATCTAATTAAATTTCATTATTGCTTATCTTATATAGATCATGACTATGCATCATTTGTTAATTTACTGTCATTCTCCATTCATACTTGTTAGGGTTAGCAATGGGCAATCATAATTCTGGGTCATTTCGCGTCTCTTATATGTATAGACGCTTGTATTTCCTTATTAATTAGGGTGTAGTAGAATTCGATGGAAGTATTTTCCACTCATTTCTTTTCCACCACCTCATTTTCCTGCTGCACTCTATATGTTCGATGAAATGCCCCAATGAGCATTCCTTTCAAAATCTCACCCATTGTTATTCCTATTTTTCTGTTTGCTTCAAACTATGTGCAATATGATGTCTGTGTTTGATTTGGCTTGTTGTCTCTTTTCAGGTTTTCCAATGGCTAATCGTTCTAAGCTTTCCGTTCGCCGGAAATCCAAATTTGCGGCATCCTCTTCGTCACAAGCTGGCGCAATTGTTGAGCCACTGGCGACTCTTCCTCCTATGGAGCACCCAATGCTCCAATTTAAGGAGGACTATCAAGCCCAACGTTACTAATTGCTTCAGTCTAAGCCTTTTAGCGAGACCCTTCGGTTGGATTGGGATGTTCTCGCTCAACTAGAGCTCACCACCGAGATGAAGGCACTCTTGGATGGTACCGTTTGGGAGCGCCTATTATCCTTTGAAGCTCCAGTTTATAAAGAGCTGACCTTGGAATTTCTGTGCACTTATAAGCTAGATAAAGACAGTGCTACTCGCATGGGTCCAAACCGCCAATTACACTTCACCTTGAGTGGCCATCCATTCCACATGTCCATCACTCAATTGGGCCGCTATCTTGGTTTATATGCAGACAGATACACTCGGACGGAAGAATTCCAAAGTCTTTCATGTCGGTTTCCTCGAGGCGTTACGGCAGGGTCATTTTGGAATGAGATCACGGTTGGCGATGCTTATGATCCCGCCAGGAGTAAGGCCTCTCAATTAGTTAGGCCTGAATACTGAGTTCTTCATTGGCTTTTCTCCCATACATTGACTGGTAGAGGCCTTAGCACCGGGGTGGTGTCTAACAAGGATTGCCTCTATCTTTACAGTGTCATCCATAAGCACCCCATCAATTTAGCCATTGAAATCGCCGAACTCTTCAACCATCAAGCCACCACTACTCGGAAGAAAGGGCATATTTGCTGTGGCCCTTATATTACATTATTGGTGCAGGCTATGAGAACTAAGGTTGTTGCTTGGCCCTCACTGACTTTCATTAGCCAAGTCACTCCTATGCGCCTCAATTCCTTCCGCCTCATGAACCTCCTACCATCAAGAAGTTAAGGTCGACGCTCTTGCAGCAGCACATCTCGGGGCCAAACGTCTTCAGCCAGCTTAGACGATAAATTTGATTTGTTGCTGTCTGAGGTTCGTTATATACGAGAGAGTATGGATAAACTTCATCTCCGACAGGACAGAATGGAAGAATTTCTCAAAATGAAAGCGTCGGCTACTACTGAAGAGGCGAGTGAGGAAAAGGATGAAGAAGATGAGAGTAGTGAGGAAGAGGCTGATGAGGAGGGTGAAGACGAGGAGGCTGGCGAAAGTGAGGAGGATGATGAGGATGATGAGGAGGGTGATGACGATGATGATGCTACTATGGCTGAGGCATCATCTGATGAGGAGGCTGAGGAGACGGATTCTGATCACTCTTCTTAGTGTCACATTTTTTGTGTTTTCTTTTATTGATCAAGACTTGTGAACTCCGTTATATATAATGATGCTGCTTCTTCGTTTTGCACTTCTTTTCGACTGCCAGGGAAGTATTAGTTTCTTTTCAATACATATATTTCCTTTTTCCCTCTGCTGATTTTTATTGTTTCATATCTTAATGTTGTGCTTTCTTAGTGGTACATTGGGGACAATGTACATTTTTAAGTGTGGGGAAGGGATATATATGATTTTGTTACTGTTTAGGAAACCAATTATTCATATTTGACCCAATTACTTTTTAAGTTAACTTGCAATAGGTGATTAACTGGTATTGAGCCAAATCAACTATGTCATGTTGATCATTATTGACCTTATGATACTTTACTAGAATTGATTAGTCAAATTTTTGGAAGGCAATGTTATGAGTTATTTAGCTTAGGAATTTAAGACTTGAGATTGGAGCAACATCACTAGTTGAGAGTTAGTCATGATTATTTTTAAATTTACTTTTGTGTATACCTTTTTCTTAGAAATTTTTAAGAGCCCTATAATTTTTAGCAAACAAACAAATGAAATTCTTCTTTTGAGAAACCCTTGAAAAATCATAATGGTTGGAGGTCAAAAGTAATAATAAGTGTATGAATAGAAACAATTGGTAAGGATTCGTCTTGGTCCGTCAGAAGAGCGAGATTGAGCCCCAATGCCAATTCTAATGAAAAAATTGATATGGATCGGCCTTGGTCCGTTAGAAGAGCAAGGTTCTTTCCCGCTATCAATATAAGAAATAAGTTGGTATGGATCGGTCTTGGTCCCTCAGAAGAGCGAGATTCTTTCCCGCTACCAACACAATTGTGCTTAAATTAGGTAAATTCAAAAGACCTCTCAACAAAAGTATGAGTTAGGGGGATGATCAGAGGAAGAGTAGATGTAAAATGTGTTTGTTTTAGATTATGGTGCTTGGTGAGATGGAAGAGAGAATTGTATACATTTTAGTCGAATGGATAAAATTTTACGATTCTTTCTCAGTTGGCGGATGTTAAATCTAATTTTTAGTTTAAGAATCCTTGGTTAAATGGCTTGGGTAAACTTTGATTTTCATAAATTAACTAGTGAATTCTTGTATTAAGTATTGTTGGAGCATTTGAATATGGTCAGATGAAATTGGTTGACTTTATTATTGCAAGTTAGTTGAAATGATTTTCTTACCTTTCTTCGGGTCAAGTATATTCGTTCATTGGTTTCCTAAATAGTGATAAATTTTGTTTAGTGTTTCTTGTCCTAAAAGTTTTGTTTTGATTTATTTGCTTGAGGACAAGCAAATGCTCAAGTGTGGGGAAATTTGATAACTCTGATTTTAAACATATTTCATATGGTGATTTTATAGCATTTCCCGTACATTTTTGGTTTTATTTAAAGAAATTCATACTTAATTGAGTAAAATGTTGATTTTAGGGTTTAAACGCGTTCTAGGCTCGAAAACGAAGAAAACGAATCAAGTTTCACTCAATTCTGAGTTCAAACGAAGAAGTTATGAAGTTTTGAAGTTGTGCAGAAATTTTGCCTTTGTGCAGAAAGTTACACGACTTGGGGACACGGCCATGTCCCAGGCCGTGTCTGGTGACGAAAATAAAATCCGTGAAATACACATATAAAAGGGGATCTTAGGGTTCAAAAGGAAGAGAGACATTACAGAAACGGAGAGAAACAAGAGAAGAGAAGAGACTTGAGGCGAACATCGATCAAGAAGCGATAACGACATCGATTTCAAGATTAGAGATTGTTCATCAAATCAAGAGGGGTTTTTTATGCTTTATTTTATATTTTTGATGGAACTCGTTTTTAGATTCGTTATGATAGCTTAGAATTCCAGTATTTAGAATTATGGAACCTAGGGTTTCATGTAACCATTGGATTGAATTATAATTTCAAGAAAGTTTCTATCTTTTCTCGATTCAATTATGTCGTTTAGTTATGGATTGATAATTCTAGAGTATCAATATATGATATTATGCATGTTGATTGAGAAATTGTATGTGTAATTAGATCTTAACATAATTGAAGAGAATTACATGTATACTTAGAGATAAGATACATGATTCTTTCGGAAAGTTGATTGTTTGTGTGGGAATTCATTAAACATTAATGCAATTCTAAGTTATATTACTAAGTGAAGAGATTCCGGTAAATAATTTAGGATTAGGGTTAATATGCTTGAGAAAGATATTAGCTTTAATTGTGAATCCCTCCGGTCAAGAATAATAGAAATTGACTTGAATATATTTTAAAAAGGTTACATGTTAAACACTAGGGGAAATAATTCCTAAATACATCATTGCATACTTGAAGTCGTTCATAGTTTTATTGTTTTCTAATTTGCGTAATTAAGTCTCATAAGTAGTTTAGTTGTTAATTTCAGTATTTTTAATTCATTCAACTCATCATAATTTTCCGGTTAGATAATAAAGTTAAAGCTAATATTAGTACTCAAAATCTCTGAGGGATCGACTCGGACTCATATCCGACTATATTAAAATTGATAGGTGCACTTTCCTCGTATCATGTGTTCACTCACGAAATTTGTATTAATGAGGGGCAAGTGTTATATGTTTATTACAACCTTAGGTCCTTAAGTACTAATGTGGCCTACGAAGGCTTATTTAAGCACATGGAAAGAAGGCAATTTTTTTAGGAAACATTCCATGACACCTAGCAAGTTTTCTTTCCATGACATTAAACATGCAAACTTTATATTCTAATCTAGTGTTTGGCATCATAGTTATATGTCATCCAACCAAAGAAATGTAAACCTACTTTAATCAAACCAAAATGGCTAAATTCAAAATTATTGAAAGGACTGCAATATGATGTGGAAATAATTCATCCTTTTCCATTTGAGAAAAGGTTGCAATAGCTTTCTTACCCTTACCATACATTTCATAAGTTGAGACAAAAGTAGTCTATGTTACCACATCTTTCTCCTTTAAAAATTCAATACTTGAAAAAAGCTTTTCAAATAACACATTTACATTACATATGCATTCCTATAAGAGCCTCTACTTTAAATCCCAACTTTGTAATGTAACCACGTAGTTCTCTCACCCATCACTTGACAGCTAGTATGGAACACATCAATGGGGTAAACTAAACCTTTATTCCTCATACAATTAATCATTGCAAATCTAGAGTCATAATCACTATGATGAATACTTGTAGATATAATTGCATACATGTATCATGAATTTCCATATTATCATTTATTAAACATTCTTAATAGGTCCTTTATTTCCTTATATCTGCTATATAGATAAACAAGAGCATTATCAACTTGTAGGTCCATCTCAAATCCCAATTTGACTCTATCGTGTAGCCTCATAATAACAACCATTTAAGATATAGCATTGATCATTGTATTTATGATATACCATCCTTAGATTTTCGCTCGTTGTAAACTTTCAATTCATTTTGTAAATTACTACATTTCACATACATATTTAGAAGAATATTATTTTTCATGGTATCATATTGAAATTATTGTTTTTCTATGTAATTATTTACAAAGTCTCCCCTTCCTATATCCCACAAATGTCCACAAGCATGAAGAATAGATGTAACTATCAATGAATCTTATAGAAAATTATATAGGGTTAATTGAATTTAGTACATGAACTTACCATTTTTATAATTAACTATTTGAAGTTCAAAAGTATCAATTTGGTACCTAAACTTTACCTATCTTGCAATTGATGGTTGTTGGTAGGTAAATGCACTTAGTCAAATTATAATATAGTTAAAATGAACATGAGTTCAAATATTGATCCCATAGGGAACTAGTGTGTGAGAACCTAAATACTAGTAGTTTTTTAAAATATCCAATTGCCTAACTTATCAATAGAAATATGATTGTGATTAATTAGGAAATATAAATAACAAGTGATAACATAGGAACAATAAAATAAATAAAAACAATAACAAAACTAAATAAACTAAACTAATTATCAAGTGACATAAATAAACATGAATTAATTAATTAAAAAGAGCATTATCCTTATTGAATCTTTATTATTTACTCTCTAGTTTCATGGAACCTTTTAATGTCAATTATTTGCTAGACTATTGAGATTCCTAATCCTATTCCTATGAAAATTGGATTATGAATTAGTTAGACTTGCATCCTTGACTAATTCCTTATCTTAAGACCCTCCCTACTTGCATTGCTGCTGAATAGAGCATCTCAAGATCGCATGAAGTCTATGTATCCCGCTATTAGGTTTCCTTAATTTGGAGAGATCCAACACCTAATCTCTTAGTACATTGAAGCCCTTATAATTACGCATGTCAGTTTACTGTAAGTCTCATGACTCTACAGTAATCTTAGACATCCTATTAGCAACCATGGTAAATACTAAAGAAAGACAATGTATTCGACGTAATTAAATCATTAGAAAATAATATCATAGAAAGGAAGGGTAGTGTTGCGAGAAGAAACTAGATTTCAATAATATTCACTAAGAACAATTGATAAAAAAAAGTAATAAAAGAAGAAAGAAAATAAATTTAGAGACCTCTAATAATAATCTTAAGATACAATTCTATTTAAGAGAGCGAGGCTCTCCTTAAAAACACTAGTTTAAGGATCTATTTATAAAGATGTGGGGCTAGGTTTATAAAGCGAAACTTGAAAAAATAAAAGATATACTAAATATTGCATGTCTCGAAATAGAATATTTACCTAAAAAATAAGAGGTTCGATGTCATATCACAACCATACCCTAAGTACATGGCTGTGGTGGCTAGCTATGTACTTATTCTTTGCGTGAAATCTTGAAATTTGATGAAATTGCTCTACTAAGGGACTACGAATGATGATTACGGTCGTGGTCATTCCTAAACTTTCGAAATCGCAAAATAATAAAATAGGATGACCATGCCTAAAGTATATGGCCGTAGTTGTCTTTGTGTACCCATTTTTGCTTTATTTCTCGCTTTTTTACTTACAATTTTAATGCACATTTATTGTTCATGGTATGGTCATTTTCAAGACTTCAAAATCCATTTAAAACATCCTTAAATCTTCCAAAACTTGATATAAAAATCATCAATCAAATGAAGCTAGACTTTGTTCTTAGCTTTATTTGTGCCCGAACTTTCTTTGTTTCATTCCCTGATAAATGCTTTTGCTTTAAATTATTCTAAAAAGTGTTAAAGATCTTTAAAACTTCATAAAATACTTTGAAAGTCTTTGAAAAATAAATTTAAATGAATTAAGCATGAAATAACGTAAAATTAACTTAATTAACATCTAAAATAGTGCAAAAGAACCATAGAAAATATATGCTACTTTTGCGTTATCAATCTACTACCTAAAATTTGTTTAGCTTTTAATTTACAACTATAGGCACCCCATTTTTGTTTGCTTGAAATTCATCTTTAATTCATAACTCTAGTTCTTAGAAAAGGCAACAAATTGGAAAAATTCAAACAAAGCGAGAAAAATCAAGAAAAAAACTGAACAAAATGAACATATAAGAAGAAATAAAAGACAAGAAAATCCAAAAAAGTGAAAAAGAAGAAAAAATGGAAAAAAAAAAAAGAAAATACAAAGGACAAAATAAATAAAAAAAGTGAAAATTGTAAAAATGTCAACGTACAGGTCTGTTTGAGTCAGTTTTGGGTGGGAATAATTTTCTAAGATCCAATATAACTTTTGAAGTCAAAATAAATGTATGTGATTTGACCAAAGTAGGAATTTTGAGAGAAAAAAGGCATTTATTGAAATTTTTTTTTTCTAACCTAGATTTAGGTAGGTTATGGATTGATGTGTATCTGATCTAAACAAGATAAGGAGAGTTGTTTTTAAATTTCAAATTACTAAGATCTTCTCAAAATATCCAAGGAATTATCTTTAATAATTAACGATTGGATAAATGTAGAAGTGAATATAATCTTCAAATTAGCTGTTGGAAGATTTTAATATAAAAAGAGAAATAATTCAAAACGTTAGGTGACATAACTCTGAGTAAAAAAATTTTCATTGCACAAA
Source organism: Lumnitzera littorea (assembly GCA_024138015.1). Classification (NCBI taxonomy): domain Eukaryota; kingdom Viridiplantae; phylum Streptophyta; class Magnoliopsida; order Myrtales; family Combretaceae; genus Lumnitzera; species Lumnitzera littorea. Next base: position 55,797,061 of record JAMXBB010000012.1, on the reverse strand, counting down.
AGATTATGATCAGATTCTACCTTCCGAAAAGTCACAGAAGGTCCTTCAGATACTTCTTCACAAAGTTCCACTGAAACAAATTATACAACAATCGTTATTTCTCTTTAAGAGCTAAATTATTTGAGACTTGTATTCTTTATTCTAACTTACAATCTCTAAACTTTGTTGTGGAGAGAAGTTAGTTTATACTTTGTAGATCTGTTTTAGCCTAGATTATTGAGAGGTTAGATAAGTAGAGCAGAGTGTTTTAAAGTCTATGTGTGACAAATGTTTATAATCTTTTGTGATTTGATTTAGTGGATTAAGTAAAACGATACTGATGAAATAACTGGGTCCCTAATAGTGGAGTTAGAAGAGAGCAGTAGGCAGAAGGTCGAAGCTCTATAAAATCTCTGCTTAATATTTTTCTTCTTCTCTTTTTTAATTTGCTTTATTAATTGTTGTATATTAAATTATTAAAATATCACTATTCATCATTGTAAGTTGTTAAGAGGGGTAATTTTATTTTTCTTATATTGAAAAAGTTTTCAAAAGTTTAAATATATCAATTCACACCACCCCCCCTCCCCTCTTGATATCTTATACAAAACCAATAATGTTAAAGGAGATAGTATATTTTCGAATTTAAGTAATTAATTAAGTGTTTTTAGGGTTCCTTTGGAATAAAAAATAAAAAAATAGAGAAAGAAAAGAAAAATGGGAAGGGGAAATGAATTAGGAAAAAAAAAAAAGAGAAAAGGAAAAGGAGGTGATATGTGTCACGTTGTGATGACAACATGTGTCACCTTGTAAGCTTACCATGTGGTACCCAAATCGAAGTGCCGCATGCACCATCTATATGCTGCCACATGGTAGCTGATTGGACATCACTTGACAACCTTGTTGTGCGCTATGTGGTGGCATGCTATGGCCCCATGTGGCAATGTTGGGGTTAACCTTTAACTCTCACTTGTTGTCCTCTATGTTTAGAAGCTTGAATATTTCCATAAGTTAAGAGTAAATGGAAAATGTATTTTTCCTTGTACCTGCATCTTTTGATCCTAGTTTCAAGGGGTTTTGTTACATGAGAAATCAAACAAAATTCGGAAAATGAAAGATTATATGGTGTATTCATAAAAATCTCAAATTTAAATCTACACCAAAAAAATAAAAATAAGAATCAGGTAACTTGAGTATACACATATTCTCGGTTTAAAATTTGTAAATAGAGTAATATTCTTGATAATATGCTCTAAGATACTTGTTAGAAATGAGCAAGAACACCTTCTAAGATACCAATACATATTTAGTTTCACTACATTTGTGCAAAGTAATATCAAATCGGATCAAAAATAGAAAAAACCCATATACACTTCCATAGATAAGAAAGATGTAATTTTTCTCAAATATGGACATTTTCTTTTGGGCACTACTCAGGTGTAGAGACTATAAATAGGGATGTTAGCTTCTCATTCCAACACATATACAAATAATTAATAAGTTTCCACATTTGAGAAATCACTACTTTCTCCCTATAGGAGCTTCATCGTACGTCCCACTCTCTCTTCAATTTCTCATTCCCTATAAAGCAAATTAAAGACATTAGAGAGTTTGTTCATGAAGTTCTTCAGTTTTCTAGAAAATTGATGATCTTACAATTGTAATTCCCATAAATTGATAGAAGGGTTTTGAAGATCGATGATTCGGAGTTGGGAACCTTCACCACCTTACTAAGAACCAGCCTGGAAATAACTGAACCGGCCATTGATTCAATAGTATACAAGGTAAGTTCTTAATCCCTTACATGTTCTTGTTTAAATCGATTGTTTGATACAAATTTACTTTGTAATTTATGAAATAAATTATTTGTGTGATTTATATGATATTGTACAATGTTGTGACATTTAATGTGTACATTAATTTGTAATATTAAATGTTATTTATGTGATTCACGTAATAATAAATAATATGCTAATATATAGTGAAATATAATATGTTTAGGTTTTTTAGCTTCATGGTATATTGTAAATTATGATTTGTGTTGCATAATGAACATAATTACTACAATGTAAATTATAATAGGTGTATGGTTAATTCAATCCATGTTTATCATTAAATTTTGGACTATGGTTATGATATGTGAAATGTAATATATTGATTAAATTAAATAATTGTGTAATATATGATATATAACTTATAGATGTAATAACATGTATGAAATTGATATTTTCATGAACTTTGTGACAATTAGTGTTATATAGTCTTCAATTTGTAAAATAATTCCAACTTATAAATTAATAAAATAATGTGGTTATACATGTAATAAATATTGTGATGTAACATATAAGGATATACTTTGTGACATGTGAATAATATATAAATGTGTATTGTTGTTTTTATATATGACTTATTATACTTATGGCTTGTAATGATGCATTTATATGTTGTAAATATTTTGCTTATTATATGAGGTTTTTTTCCTTTCAAAATCAAAAGAGATTTTTATAAAAATGTTTTCTCACACTTAAGAAAATTTTTTACATAAATAAAAAAAATTTGATTAGGTTGTTTTCAAAATAGGAGATTTTTAGGTTTTTCAAATTTAGAAAAAAAAATTTTATAAATAAATTAACTTATAAATAATTAATGTGAAATATTTTGTAAATAAAATTGACTAACCTACTAAAATTTTATAAAAAAAATGCTTTTAAAACCATGTTGGCCTGATCTTAGTTAACAAATACGTAGGTACTTTAGGCAGCCTTAAAAAAACAAAAAAGAGAGAGGATAATTTCCCCCCTTTTTAAATATAAAGCCTGTTTTCCTAAAAATTTGGTTTTTCTTTTTCTTTAACTTGATTTATGTTAAGTTTGACCCATTTAATATAAATCTCTTAACCAAACTAAGAAAATATTTTATTAAAAAAAATTTGAAAAATGAGTCGCCACCCAATTGAAATTGAAAAAAAGAGGGTAAAATTATGATCCATGCATGGATGATTCTTAATTTTAGCTATTGGTTTATGGGTTTTCTTTAAAAAATTAAAAAAAAAATAGAAACAAAAAAGACTTGGGTTTAGGGGCCAACTTATTAAGATACAAATTCTCTGAAATTACTTAATGGGCCTTAAATAAGTTTTTAAATAAATTGGGATTTTTATTTAATTTTTTTTCAAAAAGAAAAGGGGAAAAACAAAATTTTTTATTATTTTGGACTACTCGAAGTGCCTTTATTCTCGAGTGGGATTGAGCTTACATAGTTCTCAATTGATGAAAACTTTAATTTGTTGATTTATTTTATTTTTGAAAAACTCTTTTCACTTTTAATTAATTAAATTTTATTAATTTGGAAAAAATGGGTTTCTTTTGGTCCACTATTGAAAGTTCAATGAAAATCCCTAACTTTTGGAAAATACCTATTTATTTATTTCTTTCTTTTGGAAAAACATTTTATATGTAAGAAAATTAATTTTGGAAGAAAAAACTCATTTTATTTGAAAATCCTTTTATTCATAAACATGTAAGTAAATCATAATAATAAATTTATAGCAAATGAGACACAAGACACATAGAGTATAACATGCTAATTTATTAGAACCTAATCATGCTAAACTTGCAAATTAACAAGTAAATTATTAACTCAATATGCTACTTACCAACCACTCATCAAGAAAATCAATTAAAATAAATTATTTTCTAAAACTACTAGGCCAATGATTTATTAAATCTACCAACGAGTCTAGCTAGAAGCAAATTATCATGGCAAAAATAGTAATTTAATGAATAGAACATAAGATTTCAATTTATTCATTAAAGCTAATTATTAACTAAAACCTAAATAAGCCAATTATATATTAAAACAAGCATATTAATTATTTATTAAAGCTTAACATGCAAAACACAACAATCATTTAAAGCTTTGACATAGAAATGCTCTAATTATTTATTTGAAGCCTAAGCATGTTAGCAAAATATCAACAAAAATAATATAAAGTAAATGAAAATTAATTAACATATCAACATTAAATATATGGCACATTATCGAAGTGAAATCATAAAAACAAAAGACCAAAACACATTTTTATATATTTTTAGAATTTTTCCTTTTTTTTCCTATTTTTTGGAATAAGACAATGCCTTTAAATAAGGGATTGAAGAACTTACTTGTAGGTGCAACAAATCGACAACTGGTTCGGCTGTATTTTGATCGATTCTTAAGGTGAGGCCAATGGCTTTGAACTCCTAGGACTGAAATCTTAAAGTCTGCTACATTAATTTTTGGAAAACTCAACAATATGCCTCTTAATTTCTTTAGAAACTTCAAGTTTGATATGAAGAAACCCTAAAATCACATTTAAAAGTTTAAATTCAAATTAGTTAAATCCTATATGAAATTGAAAAAAAATCACATATTGGGCTTTGATTTAGGATGAATGTAAAATATTTCACTATTTTATCTTGAACCGATTTGCTCTATAATGAGAGAAATCAAAGAGAGAGAGTAGTTTTAACATTATGAACACCTAGAGAGAAAAAGTTGCAATTGCAAATAATATGGTGATTTTTAGTACTTAGGAGTTGAATGGATGCGTGGAGGGGGTCTCTATTTATAATGTTGAGTCATGAATGTAGGCAAAGAAACATCCATGTAGGTAAAAGATTGAATCCTTGATGAGAATGGCAAACTTTGGCGTACATCTCGATTCTTGCTATTTTTGGCCAAAATTGGTTACTTTTTTGGACAAAGTTTAGGAAAATAATAAGTCATACAAACATTAGAAGATGTTCTTGCATTAATGGATTGATTATCTCGTGGCATATTGTAAGAATATGCTTCAATTTGTCCAAATAAAACTCATGTACAAAATATTCATATCCATTAGTTACCCCATTTTACTTTTTTTATTTATTCAATTTCCTTTAATAAAAATTTGAAATTTGGACATGTCCAAATAGTATACTTTGTAAGCTTTCATTTCCATATATTTTAAGATTTTTTCGTAACCAAAAAGTTGGTGAAATTGGAAAAAAATTACTAGATACACTTGCCTTTTAAAACCCATAACAAAAGCTTAATTTTTTTGTAAGTTCTTAAACAGGGGAAGAGAAGGAGAAAGCAAGGTTGACTAGTTCAACTCAAGTGCTACGTGGTATCCAACGAATGGTGCTAAGTCAATGCTATGTGGTGACATAGTATAGTACCACGTAGCACTCTACAATATCGATGTATGGTGGCTTGGTGGGCAGTTATGCGTTACATGCCCTATCCCTTTTTTTTTTTCTTTTCCATTTTCTCTATGCACAGTTGCTTGATTCCCTTTCTTGTTTCTTTTCATTTTTCTTTTCTTCTTTTTTTTTTTTAAAGCACCATAAATTAGACTTAATTAATTATTAAAAATCTAAAAAATTACACCTCACTTCTCAAGTAATTATGAAGTCTAACAAATATATGCTCAAAATATTTTTAAAAATTTTCTAATTTAACCAATTTATGATCTTGGTTTCTATTTGCATTCAGCCTTTACTTGAAAACTTTAAATGGCCATAAAATATTCGTTTTAACTTCGATTGAGGTGCGACTTAAGGCTATAATCTCTTAAAAATGTATATTTTCAAAATGTTTCGAAATGAGTTAGTCAAATCTATATAAAAAAAATTGGTTTTCCATAGATATCCATTTTTACACAAGATTCCTAATTCGATCAAATCGCATGTGTTTATATTGATTCAAGAAACCATCTTTGACTTCAAAAAGTGACTTCCGCCTTGAACCTACTTAAATAAACCATTTTGTGATATTTTTTATGATTTTTAAATTTATGATTTTTTTTTTTACTATTCTAGGTTTTCTTATTTTTTCTCATTTTTTTATTTTCTGTATTTTCTATTTTCCTTTTTTATTTATTTTTTATTTTTCAAAATTTTTTAGCTTTTATTAATTTTTTAATTTTTTGGTATTTTTCCTTCTTTTGGCATTTTTCAAGAATTAAGGAATTCTAAATTAGAGATGAACTTGGAGGCAAAAATGGAGTGTTTACAGTTACCCATTAATATGGTAAAAACTTTCCATAAAAACCAAAATGAGACTCCATTTTTGCCCTTGTGGGAGGAAGATAATTCTAAAATAGGTTTTGGATGGTAGCTTTTGAGTTGTGAAACAGGCTACCTATAGAATAGGCCCCTTTAATGAGTTGTTAATCAAAAGAAGTGGAAAGAGCTTCTTGTAGTCTAACTTAGTAAAACCCTTTAGTGAGATATCCTTTCTTAGAAAAGCAATAGTGCTGAGGCTATCTGCAGGTAAGGCTCCTTATGGTCTATTTTAATGAAACCCTTTGGTGAGATATCTTATTCAATGAGAAACAATTGCATTAAAGCTATCTAAAGAGTGAAAAGAGCTCCTTATGATTTATCTTAACAAGACTCTTTTGTGGAATATCCTTTCCTAAAAGAGTGATCGTATTGAGGCGATCTAAGGGTGAGGCTCTTTACAATCTATCTAAACGAGACCCTTTAGAGAGATATTCTATTTGAAAGGAGGAAGACGCTAAGGCTATCTTAGAGGGTGGAGAGAGCTCCTTACTGTCTATCTAAATGGTAAGATATATGTTGAGCCCTATTTTGGTTTTCTTAATTTAACCTATATCAAGCCTAGCGCACTTAATATAAATTACTTAATATTAAATTAAGGAAATATTATTCTAAAACATTAAGAAATTGGAGTTGTCAACTAGTTCAACTGGTAAAAAAAATGAAATTAGGGTTTTCAGGTGGAAAAACCCTAATTTGACCATTAGTCTGTGGATATTCTAAAAAATTGATTTTTAGAAAATTAAACCAGATAAAACCAAGTTTAGAGGCTAACTTATTGAGACTAAATCATTATGTAAAATCTAAAAAAATTTATGGGCTTTTATTTTTTTTATAATTTTCTAACAATTCTAAAAATATTCCTAAATAAACAAAAGATAACTAAAGTGATTTTTTTTATATTTTATTACGAATTTCTAAGAAAAAAAGGAAATTTTTTATACAATTGCCCCAAAGGTACCTATATACCCGCTAATCGAGATCAAATTGATCGTAGTTATCTTTTTGTAAAATTTTTAGTGGGTAGATTCTTTTAATTTTGAAAACTGAGTCAAGCTTACGTTTTTTAACAATTTATTATTTTTTTAAAAAACCAAGAAATCTAATTTTTCCGAATTAAAGAAAACCTTAACTAATTAAATCTTTTTGAAAATCCCGATTAAGATCTTTTTTAATTTTAAAAATGCTATGTGTCCAAAAATATTTTTTCTAAATCTTAAATTTAAGATATGTTGAAGATATGATTTAAAAAAGTATATCTATCCGTATCTATTCCAAATTCCCAAACCGGGAGATACGTATCTTATACGTATTTTTCTAAATCTCAACCGTAAGATATATTAAGATACAATCTAGATATGTATCTTCATACCCTTTTTTTTTTTTTAAATCTCAACTGTAAGACACGTTGAAGATATGATCTAAATATGTATCTCATCTACAAGATATGTATCTCGTATGATCTAGATACATATTTCGTATAATCTAGATATGCATATCATTGATACGCTTATTTTTTTTTAAAATGATTTTTCTAAAAAACGTAATTTAACTAAATTTTATTAAAAATTGGAATTATCTAGAAAAACTATGCAATATGAAGGATAATAATAAACTTGCACTTAAGAAAAATAATTTAGCAAAAAATAAAATTGAACTAACTAATAAAATAAAACAAAACAATTTTTACTAAATCGAATTGTGTGTGATTGTCGTGTTTGTCATGCTCGTGCACAGTGGATCTCGTGTGTAGACTTTGCGTTTGTGACTGTGCAAATCAACATACATCTAGCTAAGTAATTGATGCTATTGTTGGTGTTAGGATTGAGGACGTGCTAGCTACTGCTCGTTAGGGATGTGCGTGTGTTAGGATGTCATGAATTGTACTATTGGCTTTGTAGACGTTAGAGGCTTTGTAGTGGAAATCTGGTTAGGGGGTTTTGGTTTTGTGAATTTGATTGTGTTAAGGGGATTGTAGCTTTGTGCTTGGTTTTGGATTGTCAATGGAAGGGGTCGGTCAATACATGGGGTTTGTACGATAGGGGAATTGTTGAGGGTCAAGCGTATGTTAGTGTTGTAAATGGATTGTGGGAAAAAAAAATAACTGTCCCCAACTCCATTGATAAATTCCTATTTATAAACCAAAAACTATATCTTTCATATTTTTTACTTAGGAATTTAATATTTAAGAAATGAAAGATATGATGAAGATTTGATCTAGATTTTAGAAATATTATTTGGGCTTTTTATTTACTAGGCCTAATTCGATTCAATTTGATTTAGTCCAAGAGCCCACTTAATAAATTATAAATTTAATTAGGCCCAATATAATTTAGATAAAAAAATCTATTTTATATTGGGTTAGACCAAAATTATTTTAATAAAGCCTAATTCTCCAACGACTAAAGAATTTATTTAATAAATTACACATCGTTATCCGATTCGATCCTAAACGACCTAATGTGATTTAACTCAATACGATTTGACTTGATTTAATATGATTTGACTCGACTCATCATGATTCAATTCAATATATTATGACTTGACTCGAAATGATACGGTTCGATTCCATACGAACTGACTAGATACGACATTACTCTCTTTTTTATTTTTATTTTTTATTTTTTATTTTTAATTTTCGTTTTTAATTTTTTTAATTTTTTGTTACATTTTTTATTTTTTTTTATTTTTATTAACTTGGCTCAACTAAAATAAAAATGAAAAATGGCAAAAATGAGGTGTTTACAATTACCCCTCTTTGTGACGAAGTTCGATTAGAACTTTACTACGAAGACAAAAGAGATACCCATTTTTGCCAGACTCGACGTGGATAATTCAAGGAGGATAGATCTCTTTTAGGATGAATTGCTCGAATGGATAGATTTTTCAAAAATGAGATAAGATGACATGAGACAACACTTTTATGAGTAGGTGATCTTTTAAATGACTGGACAGCGATCCTTTGAGCAAGCGATCCAAAAAAGGACTAGGATAGCGATCCTACAAAGGAATAGATAAGGTAGTGCTCCTATAAGCAATAGATAAGACTGCGCTCCTTTGAGCAGGCGATTCAAGAAAAGATTGGATGGTGCTCCATTGAGCAAGCGACCTAACTAAGGATAGGACAACACTCTTTTGAGCAGGTGATCCTAGAAAAGATATGATAACATTCCTTTGAGTAGGAGATCCTAGAAAAGATTGGATGATGCTCCATTGAGTAAGTGACCTAATTGAGGATAGGATAGCGCTCCTTTGAGTAAGCGATCTTAAAAATGATAAGACAGCGTTTCTTTGAGCAAGTGATCCTACAAAGGAATAAATAGGACAACGCTCCTATGAGCAAGCGATCCTAAAAAGGACTAAGATGGCGCTCCTTTGAGCAAGTGATCCTAGATAAGATTAGATGGTGCTGCACTAAGCAGATGATCTAACAAAAGATAGGATAGTGCTACTTTGAGCAAGCGATCTTAACAAAAGACTAGATACGATAACGCTCCCATGAGCAAGCGATTTTAGAAAGGACTGGATGACGCTCCATTAAGCAAGTGATCAAGGAAGGAAGAAAACTTTCATAAGTTTTGACAAATTGATCTATGACTTAAGTTTGAGGGATTTTGATGATTCCTTGAAAATTTTAAGAAATCTCTGTTGATAATTTTTTTTTTTTTTTAAAAAGGTTTCATTTCTCTTTTGAAAAGTTTTTCTTTTTTCTTTTTTTCTTCTTTTTGTCAAGAAATTTAAAAAACACCCTTTGATAGAAAATTGTGTTGCTATTAAGTAAGAAAGTCTCAAAAAATCTAAAGATCACAAATAAGGGGTTGACTTGCCCCTTACTCATTGATCACTAATTCTCTTAGTCCTATTTCTTAGAGCATAATTCATGATCTCTGAACTTTTTAGAAGCATTGATTTCAAACTTGGGATAAATGACTATTCATGTTTTTGACAAAGTACTGAACTCTTTAATTTTCCACTCAGGGGATAGATATCATTACTTGAAATGTTTAGTCAAACTAGACTTTCTTGCACTCTCATAGGTTTGTTTTTACTCTAAGCATTAGTTCCAAAAATTATAGTCTATCTTCTAAGTGGTACATTTTGGTCAATCAATAGGTCTTTTTTGGGTTTGCAATGTAAGGCTTTTGGTCAATGGTTTAAGCAAAGGGATATCAATGTACTTTGCCAATTTTGAAAGAAATTATATACAATTCATCTTGGGTTTATAAGCCAAGAACCTAGGAGAAACTAAACGTGGACTTGCCCTAGTTTCATGAGCAAATTTTACTTAAGATAATTCCCTTTCTTTAGTCAAAAAAGTTTTATTAAGGGTGGTATAGTGGGTTGGATCATACAGTAAGGGCTTTGCTTTAGGGCTTAAGAATTGAAAGTGTTTAGCCTTTCGATACTATCATAAGTTTGAACTTTTGGCTTATTAGTAAATTTTTGAAGTTGATCATCTTGCTAATATCTTCATTTTTATCACTTTTTTTTTTCTTTTTCTCCCTTCTTTTTTCTTTTTTTTTTTTTGTTTTCTTTTTTCCTCCTCTTCTTTTTTATTTTGTTTTTTTTTTCCCTCTTTTGGTTAAGGTGGTCACTTTCCATTGTTGAGTTTCTTTCTTTCTTTTTTTTTTTTTTTTGCTTGATGGGACTAAAAACCTTAAAACCATGGGTTCAAATAGTATAATCTTGGGAGAAGTGTATATGGCATGGAGTGTTTGGGAAAGAATCTATGGACTTAATGTGTTTGAATAAGTGTACAGGCCTCAGTGAGGTGTATATGGTTTGAAGCTCTTCTTCATTCTAAAAGAATTGAATTATCTATGACAATATTTGCTCATGAATTGGCAAAACTAAGGCAAGTATAAGTTAGTTTACTCATTTTCTCCAGATTAATGCCCATAACCTTCTAATTGCCCCAGTTTGGGGTGGTTCTTAGTAGGGATAATTTTAAGAAAAATCCCTTAAAGGTTCAAATGGGTTTGTGTAAGCCCTAAAGCTAAGCCAAGTAACCGTAGGACTGAACTTAAAACCCAAGGTTTAGGACGATCGGTTAAAGGAACCGATCAAACCCAAATTATAAATTATTGAGAGAAATATTAGTAAAAATGACCCCGTAAACTTAAATTTAAGAAAATAAATAGTAAAATAGGAGACTATAAAATTTTCAAATTTTAAGCATAATAATTGCTAATTACCGAAAAGGCAAAAAGTATAATATAATAACTAACAAATTACTAGAGATAGATTATATGTATACTAAAAATTTTAGAATGACCAAAATAATAATTAGGAATGTTCACGTGTACCCCACATGTATTTACGTGTAGATAAAAATACGCGAAATTACCTAAATTAGCCAAAAACTTAGTAAATAATTAAAGAAAATTAGAAATTAATTGTGGAAAAATCAGAAAAAAATCAGAAGAGTGTAGAATGATGCAAAGTTGGTCGTGGCAAGTCAGAATCTGAAAACGAAAAATCAACCAATTAAATTAGAACAACATAAAAGCCAAAAATTTAGGAATAAGACACTTGTCTTGTCCAAATTAATGCATATTAATTACATAAAATGTCTATAAATAGCAGGAAAAATCACAGAGCTCATTTGGGTAGTTTGGAAAGTGAGAAAAATAGAGAGAGATGAAAATTGAGAGAAAAATTTAGTTTAGAAAGAAATCAGAAAAAACTGTGCAATTAGGGCTTTCAAAGAGAACCCACATTAGACGAGTAGCTGGGAGTGGACGGCCACCACCACCACACGGTGGTGGAAGTGCCTAGGCCGGCTGACAAGGCCACGGCGGCCGGCGGTTGCCGGAGCCACCCAAATCGGTGAGTCCGATTTCCAGCCCGATTCTTGTGTAATTTTGTAAAAATAGTCAATATTATTAGAAAATTATCAATTTTTTTATTTTGGGATATTTTTGTATGTAGTTTGTAGGAAAAATATTATTTTGATGAAAAAATACCCCGTAATATATGGTCTTTAAGAAATCGTGCAAAACTGAGCACATTTCGGTTTAGAAATAAATGACCTTAGGAGTGTAGTTTCAAGCCCAAAATTTTTGTGTAGATTACTTAGAGGATATAGAGCAGTGCTATGAAGCCCGTTTTCAAAAATTAATTTTCAAAATTTTTAGATAATTTTTAGGCCCTAAAATGAGGCATAAAATGGGTAATTTAAGGTTAATTAAATAATTAAATTATTAATTACTGACTTAGTGAATAAATAGATGTTTTAGGATGTGGAAATCTGATGGAATATGATACTTATAGCATTTAGGGTGTTAGATGTAATTATTAGGTTAATTATGTAGTAAATGAGTAATAGGAAAAATAGTTAATTTTGTAAATTAGGGAAATTTGGAGTAAAATCTGATTTAGGATGGATTTAGACATTTTGAAATAATAATTGATGTTTAGGGATGGTAATTAAAGTGATAGAAATATTAGAAGTGCAATATGTACATAATAGGAAATAATGCATAATATGTAATTTTTGGAAATATACTAAATAGAAAATATTAGAATAAAAATTGATATTATGAGAATAATAAAAATGTACAATAAATCTGATAGGAAACTTGAATTTATGGAATTATATGAAAAATGTAAAAATTTCTCACATTAGGAGTAAATTCGGTACACAAATAAGGATTTAAGTGTACCGGATGGAATAAAATACTAATTAGAAGTAATGATGGTATTTAGGAGATCGGGAAGTAATGTGATTAATTTCACATTATGGGTTGAAACGGATTTCTAGGGTTGGAATCTAAAACATTACTTAAAAATAGAACTAAAAACCTAATTTAGAAATCGATGCGAAAATCGAACCTGAACCTAACCCCAAACATAGAATAATTGTAAAACACTTAATACCTAGATAATTAAGCATATTAAACCTTGAACAAAACCTAACAATAAGCGTTATAGGATAAAATGAACTTATAATATTTATATGAAAAGCTGAAACCACGTTTGTGTTATAGGGATGATCGGCAATGGCCTGAGCAAATCGGACCTTGAGTGAGTCAGCGAGGAATCAAGGTAAGTTGGGATTAATATGATGCTGTATTCTGGAGGCTTAAGATTATGCTTCGTTGTGCTTGTTAGATAGTTGAATGTGTGCATGTGCTTGATTATGGGTGATACTATGATTCTGTTTGTTGCTATAGCATGTATTGTATGATTTGTATGAAATGATTGATCACCCTAAACTGGACTTAATCTAATATACAACCAGTGATCATAATCAGACATGCATGGCAACCCGTTAGGGAACTTAGGACTCTCTGGCCAAATACCGACCCCTTCAGAAGGGATAGTGCAGGATTGCAAAATGGTCCCTTCTTCATCCTCAGTCGAACTAAGTGACAGGAGAGGAGGTCGCGGCGAGGGTGAAGACAGTGGTTCGAAGGTAGTCGCGGGAGGAGCAAGGTCTCCATTACACAAGCCTGGGTTTGGTCGAGAGCTGTTGCATTAACGGCAACTCCTCAACCCGGATTAGAGCGGGCGCAATTTCTCTAATCTCACGATGGGTCGGACAACATCGTGTGATGGCATTTGCTTGCACATGCATTGCATCTAATAAGTGATTGAAAACCTTGTTGTGTTTCTGGTATAGTTTTAAGTCCTCCGTCCCTACTTGCTGAGCTATGGTTGCTCACATCCCTATAGATATCGTGTAGGTGCTGGCTAAGAAGCTGCAAACAACTACTCTGAAGCTAGCAACTGCTGGATCCTGGGGAATGAGGAAAAATATTGAAGAATAAACACATATTTTTAAGGTCTAAGTTTTTATTTTAGAATTATTTTTCATTTTCGAATGATGTAATAATTTAGAAAAATACTATAGAGAAATATTGTAAACTTTAACTGCAATAACTGACTTATAACATATATTTATAATTCCTCGCTTTTATAGGTAAATGATTTATTTAAATTACAAACTGTCTACATCAAAGCGGGTTAGTTGTGGACGCCTTGTGTAGATCAGGTCTAAGATAGCGATTGTAAGGTCAACTTCTATCTTAGGATGGTTTATACGGCGGGGCTGTTACAACTCTACCGCTTCGGGGCGTGACAGTTTGCAAGGAATAATTATGTTTAGGGATGATGAAATGAATGCCTAATATCATTTTAACACGTGTACTAAGTTCAAGACAGCTCTCTTTTAAGGAACGAGCCCAATTCTCACCTTGATGGCGCTCAACTCTCATGTGTGTCTAGGGTTAGTGTTTGGGACACGGGTTGCCTTTTTTCATTCTAAACCTTTCAAATAATGTGTTATCATTCCCTTAGATGAAAAGTTTTAAGTTTCGAGTTCACATTTTCTTTATCTATATTCACTCATTCGAAATGCCTCCCATTGAACTAAATTAGCTTCATAGCATACAAAGACCAGAATACACATGAAAACTACTTTATTCACTAACTCGTCTCTATTACAAGCACTAAAATGAAATATGATTCTGAAAAAAAAAATGCAAGACCAAATTTTTTTTTTCTACTTCTTGCCCATATTTCTATCACTTCTTGGAACTTGACCCATTCAATTGAATTGATCTCTTGGAGAGATACCCAATTGCTTCAAATGGCAAGCTACCATGTTAGATGATAGTAGCAAATCCTCAATGCTTGATGTTGGAGGTTGTCTATTTGATGCTTCTTTAAAACTTAAGGAAGGAAATACCACTACTAATCGACCCATCAGTCTCTAGAAAATTTGGTTAGATAATCTTGGCATCAATCAAATCCTGCACCTTATGCTTTAATTTCCAACAATCTTTAGTGGTATGCCCCACTTTGCCTACATGATAGTCACACCATTTGTTGGGGTCATGATTCCTTGGCTTGTATTTCTTTGTTGGGTTTTCGCATACCAATAGTCCTACATCTCTCAATTGCTTGAAAACTTGGGCCATTGGAATCTTGAACAACGTAAATTGCCTCCTTTTGTTGTGGACGGGCTTGTCTTGATTCTAGGCTTTCCTAATTGGCACATTTGTTCTTGGCTTCTCTTTCATCGAATCATCTTCACTCTTGAGCTATAACTTCTTATTCGCATTAAGATGTAGGTTTTTGAGCTGCTTGAGCACATAACTCATCACCATTTTTGTGCTACTAAGCCTTTCGTCTAATATCATTAACTTTTCTTCTAAGGTAGTAACCCTTTCTTCTAAACCTTGGCAGTAACATGTCCCTTGGGCTTGACCATTCAAATTCACTCTTGATAACCTTTCCAAACCTAGTATCATGTTGATAGTGGGCTTATAAATCTACAACTCTTTAGATTCGTCTACCTTAGATGATATGTTAATTGGTACTTAGGCTTGGGTATGAGCAATGGCCTTGACTTGTTTCCCATGCTTTCCCAAAACCCCTTTTGTTGTAGCTATAATCAGTTCAAGAGCTTCAGACATCTTTGATTTTTTTTTTTTTGAAAATGAGTGATATGGGCTTTAGGTTGGGCTAAATCACTTAAAATAAAAATTTCAAAGCCTGCAAGAATCCCTTCATGTTAGTAACACTACATTCCCTCTCTTTAAAAAAAAAAATCAAGTTTTTGACTTTGAAAGCCTTTCCCTTTTCTTTTTTGGAAACTTTTATTGAAAAAAATGTTAATTTTACATTACAAATATCCTAATATTGACATTGACGAATCTAAAAAAAAAAAAAGAATGAAAATATTGGGACTGACAATTGAGGACATAGGATGACGATTATCTTATAAGGGTGATATAGAAAAACAGAAATTATTTTACAATGAGGGACTAATTAAAAGACAACATAAGGATGACTATTCGTAGAGAAAGCTCTATTAGGACTATGACAACTTAATAAATAAATACGGAAAATAAGAACCTAAATGTTTATAAGATTGATGACTTTGAGATAGAAAATAATTTACAATATGAATTTGATAGTTAAATCTTTTTTGTCTTTTGATTTTTTTTTTTTAATTTTGTTAGTTTCTAATAGTATGGTACATATAGGGCATTGCAATAGAAATCGACTAAGTAAATAATCATCATGAAACTAACTTTTTTTTATCATAAAATATCTTTTGAAATTTCCTTTAAAAAAAAAAAATGTTAGAAAACCTTTTAAAACATGACAATTCCATAATAATTTTTATTATAGTTAACTTCCATAATTACATACCCTAAAAAATTTTACAAGTTGATACAAAAATTTTTTTTTCTTTTTTTTTGTTGTTTTTCTTTATTTTATTTTTCTGTTTTTGTTTAAGAAAACTATTGAGAAAAAAAAAAAAGTAAAAAAAATCTGCGTAATCAATAAAGATTATTGTTTAATAAAATTGCAAATTTATTAACAATCATAAAATCCAACATATACAATAAATAAAAGAAAACTCTTAACTAATCTTTCTAAACATCTAATCCTATATCTATAAGAGTCAACAAATTTGGTTAGGACGAGTTTCACGGGATTGATATTGACCAAACTTTCCATATCTATATTACATGAAACATAAAATGACATGATTATTTACAATGAGATTGCTAAATTTACAACAAAGCTAGATATGATATTAATAATTTTGTAGCTGTTTTGAAAATTTTTTTTAGAAATTACATAGCCTTTCACTCATCAAGAATGATACATATAATACAAGGAAATAAAATATTCACAGAGAATGAATATAATCAAATATATAAAAATGCAATATGTTACACACGCATGCAATGCAATAAGGATCAGTAATTAACAAATCATAGGAAATATAATGAATCCGCGGTCAGGAAATACCCTTATATATAAGTAGGTTTGAAAAAGGACTTTTTAAGAAAAATGAAGTTTGTGAATGCTTATATATAAGGGTTATTGGTTTTTTTTTTTTTTTTGAAGAATGAGATCAAGTCGACTGTGGAATGATCGGGCTTTTCCTATAATTTAAAAATATCCATCCCTTTCTTCGGAAAGATGATGTAAGAGGTTAGGGTTTACGGATCTTGGGCTTTATAACTCTAAATTTTTTCAAAGAAAAACCTAGTGAGCTACATTAAATCCTGAGTGGCCTTGCCTATCACCGTCAGCCGGGGGTCAAGACCTTAGCGACCTGAGAGTTATACAATAGTGGTCTATCCTAAGTTCCTAAGGTGGTTCAGGTCTGATTACGTCTAAACATACAAATGATTACTGAAAATAAACACCCCTACCCCTTAATTCCCTAAGAAGGCCCATTGGGTCGAGCTTTTTTTTTTTTTTTTTTTTTTTTTCTTAGGGCCTGCATCACTAAAAAAGAATTAATACAACTATAATATAAAGAAGAAAATAATTATAGAAAAACCCATCAATAATTCTTAATTTTCACATGGCTAGCCCACAAAGCTTTCTTGGTGGAGTCACCAATTTTGTTGAGCCCTATTTTGATTTTCTTAATTTAACTTATATCAAGTTTAGTCTGCTTAATATAAATTACTCAACATTAAATTAAGAAAATATTTTTCTAAAACATTTAAAAATTGGAGTCGCCAACCAGTTTAACTTGTAAAAAAAATGAAATTAGGGTTTTAGGGTGGAAAAACCCTAATTTGGCTACTAGTTTGCGGATATTTTAAAAAATTGATTTTTGGAAAATTAAATTAGAGAAAACCAAGTTTGGGGGCTAACTTATTAAGACTAAGTCACCATATAAAAGCTAAAAAAATTGATAAGCTTTTATTTTTTTCAATTTTCAAACAGTCTAAAAATATAACTAAATAAAAAAAAGATAACTAAAGTGATTTTTTTTTTATTTTTTATTACGAATTTCTAAGAAAAAAAGGAATTTTTTTTTTTATTTTTCATGCGCTTGCCCAAAAGGTACCTACGTATCTATTAGTCGGGATTAAACTGGTCGTAATTCTCTTTTTATAAAATTTTTAGTGAGTAGATTCTTTTTATTTTGAAAACCAAGCTAGGTTTACGTTTTTTTAACAATTTATTATTTTTTTAAAAAAACTAAGAAATCTAATTTTTCTGAATTAAAAAAAAAAACCGTAACTAACTAAATCTTTTTGAAAATCCCGATTAAGATCTTTTTTTATTTTTAAAAATACTACGTATTAAAAAATATCTTTTCTAAATCCTAAATATAAGATATGTTGAAGATATGATCTAGATACATATCTCTATACGTATCTTTTCCAAATTCTCAAACCGCGAGATACGTATCTTTCTAAATCTCAATAGTAAGATATGTTAAGATACAATCTAGATCTAGATACGTATCTTCATATGTTTTTTTTTTTTAAATCCCAACTGCAAGATACGTTGAAGATACGATTTAAATACGTATCTCATCTGCAAGATGCGTATCTCGTATGATCTAGTTACATATCTTATAGATACACTTATTTAAAAAAAAACATAATTTTTCTAAAAAAAGAAATTTAACTAAATTTTATTGAAAATTGGAATTATCTAGAAAAACTATGTAATATGAAAGATAATAATAAACCTGCACTTAAGAAAAATAAATTAGCAAAAAATAAAATTGAACTAACTAATAAAATAAAATAAAATAAATCAATTTTTACTGAATTAAATTGTGTGTGATTGTCGCATTTGTCGTGCCCATGTGCGGTGGATCTCGCGTATGGACTTCGCATTTGTGATTGTATAATTCAGCGTATGTGTGGCTAAGTAATTGATGATGTTGTTGTCAGCATTGGGATTGAGGACGTGCCAACTGCTGCTCATCAGGGACGTGCGTGTATTAGGATGGCATGAATTGTACTGTTGGCTTTACGAACGTTAGAGGCTTTGTAGTGGAAATCTGGTTAGGGGGTTTTGGTTTTGTGAATTTGATTGTATTAAGGGGCGTGTAGCTTTGTGCTTGGTTTTGGATTGTCAATGTTGGAGGTCAATCAATACATAGGGATTCAGACGTTAGGGGAATTCTTGAGGGTCAGGGGTACGTTAGTGTTGCAAATGGATTATGAAAAAAAAAAAATAACTGTCCTTAACTCTACCAATAAATTCCTATTTATAAACCAAAAACTGAATCTTTCATATGTTTTAATTATGGATTTAATCTTTAACAAACGAAAGATATGATGAAGATTTGACCTAACTTCTAGAAATATTATTTGGGCTTTCTATTTATTAGGCTCGATCCAATTCAATTTAATTTAGTCCAAGAGTCTACTTAATAAATTATAAATTTAATTCGGCTCAATATAATTTTGATAAAAAAAATATTTTATATTAGATTGGACCAAAATTATTTTAATAAAGCCTAATTCCCCAATGACTAAAGAATTTATTAAATTAATTACATACCGTTATCCGATTCATTCTTAAACAACCCAATGCGATTTAAATCAATACGATTTGACTCGATTTAATTCGACTTAACCGATGTGACTCGACTTGACTCATCATGATTTAATTCGATATGTCACGACTTAACTTGAAACAATTCGATTCAATGCGAACCAACTCGATTTAATGCGACTCTCTTTTTTATTTTTATTTTTTTTATTTTCGTTTCTAATTTTTTATTATTTTTTGTTATGTTATTATTATTTTTTATTTTTATTAACTTGGCTCAACTAAAATAAAAATGAAAAATGATAAAAATGAGGTATCTACAATATCCTTTCTTAAAAAAGCGATAGTACTAAGGCCATATGAGGACAAAGCTCCTTGTGGTCTATCTAAATGGAATCCTTTGGTGAGATATTGTATCCTAAGGGAATGATAGCACTAAGGTTGTCTAAAGGGTGAAAAAAGAAACCCTTTGATGAGATATCGTTTCTTAGAAAGGCGATAGCGCAGGGGCTATTTGTAGGTAGGGCTCCTTGCACTTTATCTTAGTGAGATCTTTTGGCGAGATACCTTATCCAATGGGAAACGACGATACTAAAGTTGTTTAAAGGGCAAAAAGAGCTCCTTACGGTCTATTTTATTGAGACACTGGTGAGATATCTTTTCTTAGAAGAGCAATAAAATTGAGACTATCTTAGGGACAGGGCTCATTGTAATCTATCTAAATGATACCTTTTGGTGAAATATCCTATCCTAAAAGGTGATTTGATGGGTCAGGGCTATACGAGATATCCTACCCTAAAAGGCTTTTGATGGGCGGGTGCATTTATGAAATATCCTATCTTGAAAGGTTGATAATGCTCTAATGGGCTAGTGAAACATTTTTAAAAAGATGGATGGCATCTAATAGGCAATGATTCGAAAGAGAGTGGAAAGCGCTTTACCAAGTAAGCAATCCAAATGCTTTTGAAAAAGGACAGCACTTGACCAAGCAAGTAATCCATGAAAATTTTAGGATAAGATAACACTCCACTGAACAGGCGATCCTTGGGAATTATAGAAAAGGACAGTACTCTATTGAGTAAGCAATCTAAAGACTTTTTAAAATGGGATAGTACTTTATCGAGTAGGCAATCTAAAGACTTTTTAAAATAGGACAATGCTCCACCGAGCAGGTGGTCGAGATACTTTTGAAAATGAAATAGCACTCTACTGAGCAAGTGGCCTAAATAGTCTAAGATAGCAGGACATTGCTCCTTCGAGCAAGCGATCCATGGGGATTTTATAATAAGATAGCGCTCTATTAAGCAAACAAACAGTTCAGATTTTAGAACAAAACAACACTCTACTAAGTAGGTGATCCTAAATCTTGACAAACACTTATCCTGAACTAGTTTCTTTGGAAGTTGTTTTGGAGAAGAAATTATTCTATGGACCGGGATCTTTGATATGGCTGTTAGGGAATAAGCCCTTGAAGAAAATTGATCTCAAGTGTTTATTGAAGAGAGAAGACTTTTTAACTGTGATCCAACTTAGATGGATGGGTTAATCACTATCTTAAATTGAGAGGTTGTGCACTGAGTTTTTATCGAACATAGGGGACTTACTAGAAACATCTTAGAATGAAGAAGACATACCTAGTAGATATTGACAAAGACTTGGCCATAAGGGCCAAAACTTGGCTACTAGGGTCGACTAAAGGAGGAGATGACTCTTTGAAGGTGAGTAAATACCTGGATTAAGCCTACGAGAAAATCCAAAAGAAAAGGTTTCCTAATGTGAAATTAAAAGTGCATTTTTTTGGCAATTTTTTTTTTTTGAAAATTAGGGTTGTGGCCCTTATTATAAGATTTTTTTTTTTGAATTACTAATGAGTAAGAAGGCCTTATGGGCTTTTGGAGATTACTGATAGGCGGTGGGCTTGCCTCATTGCTTGATAGTTACTTGCTCTTTTGTAGACATTATTTGAAGGTTAGGCTTGTACCTAGAAGCTGTGGCTAATGGGCCAAATTAGCCTCTTATTCTCTTGATTCTATCATATCTTTGAATTTTCTAAGGATTTATTTGCTTAACTCTTGTGATTCTTTTGCATACCATTCTTTTCAAGCTTCTAATATCATGGGCTTGTTGAATTTGGATTGCAAATCTTCATATCATCTTGTCTTAAAATAGGTTTCCCACTCATTGAATTATTTAGTCTAAGAGGGCTTCATCACTCTCTTGGTTCATGCTTTGGATTCAAAAAATTATGGTCTATTTTGCAAGTGATATGCCTTAGTCAATTAGTTATGGTCTTTTTTAGACTTATAATTCAATATTCACATTTGGTTAATGGTTTCAAAAGAGATTGATGAATAGGCCTATTTTGAAATAATTGTCTTCTCAACTTGGGTTACAAGTCAAGAACCTTTAGAAAAAACTAAAATGGGCTTGCCCCAATAATGATAATCTATTCTCTCTAATCGAAAGAGCATCTTGCAGGTGGTGTTGTAAGAGGGCCCATAGAGTGGAATGACCCTTAAGCTTTGAGTTGTAAGTCTTGCTTTTAAGTTTTGGCCTTAATTCTTTATGTTTTTGATCTTCTTCGAGCTTTAAAAGGCACTTGAGAACTTAGGCTTTGGTTTTACCTTCTAGTCTTCATTGATGCCCCTTCTTTTCTTCTTTCTCTCTCTTTTCTTTTTCTTCATCCTTTTTCTTCTCTCTCTTTAGCTTCTTGCTCTCTTTGTTTCCTTTTACTCCCTTTGAGCTTCTTTTGCGAGCTTCTAATGGTACCTTTCTCTCTTTGAATGACTTATAGCTCAAAATATGTGAAAATTATGGATTCCATGCTTTTCTTCATTTAAAGGGAACAAATTATCAATGATAACGATTACCTATGAATTGATATGACTAAGACAAGTACAAATAATTTATCCCTTTTCACCTAATTGATGATCTTAACCTCCAAATTGCCCCAGTATGGGGTAGTTCTTAATAAGGTTTACTTTTGAAATCACTTCATTAAATGGCTCAATGGTGTAGGTAGAGGATAAGTATATTGTGTTTAGCATAGATAAATGAATGTCTACCATCATTTTAACTTGTGTATCAAGTTCAAAACATACTTCTTTTAAGGAGTGAGTCCAAATTCCTCACATTAATGTCACTCAAATCTTAAGTGTGTTTAGGGTGAGTGTTTGGGACCTAGTTTGTTTCTTTTCATCCTAATTCTTCAATTAGTAGGATACCTTTACTTGTTGGATCTTCAATTTTTCCAAAGAAGTGCCCTACATAGGATGCCCCAAACTTAATGGACACGTGTGCCCTCATATTCATCTAAGCACTCATTTTCCTTAGGACTAGTTATTTGAGCTGGTTCTCTAATCTCATCAAAATGCCCTTTAATTGAAATGGGCTTGCTAACTTGGCCATATAATTATCTTGATAGATTAAATGGTTTGGGCTTGATCAACTTTCTTTGAGGATTTATTGGTTCCGTCCATTCTCTTCATGTCTTAGTGATGAAGTAATAGTAGAAATAGGTTTTAGTTTATCTTGAACTTTACAAAGGGGGCAAATTGTGTTTGTAAGGGTTTAAGTAGATGAGTGGGTTATGGGAAAGTCTTGTGTCAAGGGTTAGGAGTAGGTGGAGGATCTTTGCCTTAGAGTAAAAAGGTGCCATGGAGTAGACTATATTGGGTTTAGGCTTTTTGGTGGGCTAAGGATGGCATTTAGGTTTATCTTTACTATTGTTTCTTAGTAGGCCTTCCCCTTAGGCATCAAATCTTAGTGGTCCCTTGGTATGGCTATTAAAATCGTAATTCTATTATTTATTTGAGTGTTTGAAATCGGTAGAGTCGTATGGAATTGTACAAAATCAGTTAAGTTGTAGGCTTTTATAATCATACATCAAAATTCATAGTTCTATTGAAAGTTTACACTTGAATGATTTTATATCCATTTTAACTAAGAAAAACATTATAAAATTATAAATTTATAAAATTGTATAGTTGACTTACGATTTTGATAACTATGTCCCTTGGCATGTGATTTCATAGGTTGGGGTACTCTAATCTTAGAATGTAGTTTACTTCAAACTTCATGATTTAAAGTAAATGACTATGAGTTTTAGGTTAGTTGATCCGTTGAAAAGCAATCTTTAAAGCCCATGAAGATCTCTTACATGTTAGGAAAAACCTTTTTCTTATTTTTTCTTTAATTTTTATAAAACCTTAAAAGAAAGCTAAGACTAGACAGTGCTCGATGAGTTGGCTAAGATCATTGAAGAAGGAAAAGCGGCCTAACTTAAAACCTTAAAAGATGACTGAAGAAGGAAAAGCGCCTTGTCGGTTATCTTGAAACCACAAAAGATGATTAAAGAAGAGAAAGTGCCCTTATGGGTTGGCTTAGAACCATCAAAGATGATTGAGGAAGGGAAAACACTTTATGGGCTGACTAAGACCTTAAAAGGTCATTGAAGAGGAGAAAGAGCCATATGGGCTAGCTAAAGCCCAAAAATGTTTGTGAAAGAGGGATAACATTCTATGAGATGGCTAAAACCTTATAAGATAATTAAAGAAAGGACATCACCTTATGGGTTGACCTAAAGCCTTAGAAGATGACTAAAGAAGGAAAAGCACCCTATAGGCTAGCTTAAAACCTTTAAAGATGATTAGAGATAAGAAAGCGTCTTGTAGGCTAGCTTAAAGTTTAAAAATATTCGTGAAAAGAGGGATAATGCTCTAGGAGCTAGCTAAAATCCTAGAAGATGATTAAAGAAGGGAAAGTGCCCTATAGGTTGGCTTAAAGCCTTAAAAGATGATTAAAGAAGGAAAAACACCCCATGAGCTAGCCTAAAGCCTTAAAAGATGACTAAAGAAGGAAAAGCACCTAATGGGCTAGCCTAAAACCTTTAAAGATGATTAGAGATAGGAAAATGCCTTATGGATTGGCTTAAAACCTAAACATGTTCGTAAAAGATGAATAGCACCCTAGGAGTCGACTAAAACTCTAGCAAAAGTGGAGACTATTTGCAAAGGGATCGTAATCCTAGAGAAAGTGACAAACTTAAAAGTTAATGTGATCAATGATTAAATTAAAAGGGTGAGAATAAAATTGTGAGTGTTTGGCTACATTAAAAGGTAGCAAACTGTAAGGATAGCTAAATAGTGACAATTATTGATAACCTAAGGAAAGAATGAAGGATTTTTTTTTTTTTAAGAGAACCCTTAATTTGTTACGAAGGTATGCGTATTGACTAAAGGTAACAAAAAGTGTTAGTTTCTAAAGAGACAATGATTATTTAGAACCTAAAGATTGAATAAAGGATCCCATTTTAAGATTTTTTATTTACTTTTTTTTTTCAATTTTAATTTTCAAAGAATCATTCACAAGTTGAAAGATGGATAGGGAAAACTGACGACAGAAGATGCTAATAATGTAACTACTAAGAGGAGGAAACAAATGTGTTAGTAATGATGAGCACACAATGGTGATGACCCAATTTTATAAATTCCTAACTATCGACAAACTTAAAGAAATGGTAAAGGCATTTTTAGTTTTTCTCATTGGAATTTTTTTTAGCTTTTTGTTTTCTCATTTTCCTTCATTTTTTGGTTTCCTTTTTGGTATTTTTGACTAGCAGGGCAAATTAATTATAAGATCCTTTTATTTTATATAAAGTATTTACAATGTGATCTAATGGGGGAGAGGTCTGGCAAACATTATTTACATGGTTGGTAACTTATGGGTGGCAACTAATAAAAGCATAAAAGAAAGAATTATTTACAAAGAAATGATTGCCTAAAGGAAAATATTGATTTTATTGTAAGGGTGACAAAAGGTTACTAGTAAGTTATTATAAACACTCCATTTTTACCCCTCTTAATTTTAGAGTTGCTTTTTTAATTATTTATTTATTTTAGGAAAAAAGAGTCCTAATTTAAAAAAAATTAGAAAAAGTACAAAAAATAGAAAATTTAGAAAAGTATAAAAAAGTAGAAAATTTATAAAAATACAAAAAAAAAAGAGAAAAAGAAGAAGTAAATAATTTAAAATAGAATAGAAATTTTTAGAATAGCTTTAGTATTTTAAATACTACTTAGATCTTGAATTAAAAAAAAAAAAGAAGAGAATTTTCGGTTTGTGTTTAGATTTAAATCAAACTTAAGTCAATCTAGTCTACATATGTAATTTGATTGTAAATATGGATAAGGTACATGCCAATGGTCTAATGGAAAGATAACATATACATAAGCTTGAAGTCTAAGGTTCAAAACCAACAAGAAGCGCTGAGTACCTTTTATTTCAATTTTTAAGGTGCTACGTATCGGAACCTGATTAGATGGTTCGCAATTTTCTTTCTCTTTCCTAGCTTTTTCTTTCTTTTTCTTACGATCAAAGAGCCCAAGGTCTTCAGTTTAGTGCCTTTTCTGGTGTGATTTTCGTCGTGATTTCATCAAATTAAGGATGCAATCACTTAGATTGCATAACCTATTTTGTATGGAACCTAAGAACATGACCATGTTTGATCATTAAGAGAGTCAAAATGTGGATTGAAAATTGGGAGACATGAAAACGTAGATTTTCCTTCGAGTTGAATTTTCATGATTTAAGCTATGCAAGGATTTTCGAAGCTTCTAATCTTCCATTTTTGCAACTAGTGTTATGGATATGGATTTGACCTCCTAATTCATCAAAATCGTAGTTAATTCGAATTAAATTCGTTAAAAACCCATTATGGAAAAGATTTGAATTATTGTGAAATTCAACTTTCCCGAACATTCTCAACCTTGAATCAGTATAAAAGGGGTTAAGGAGCTCAATTCCACCATGAACGAGCTTTTGAATACTTAGAAATCACATACCCACAAGCTCCCTCTCTCTAGCTTGTGCACTCTTCTTTCTCTTCAAATTGCTTGAGCCTGGAATGTTTCGAGTTAATCCACCTATGCTTCTCGAAGACACCTATCCTAAGCTTAGCCGTACCTTCTAGCCTATAAGACACTACCTCTATCGTAAAGCCTTAACCCCAATCTCGTAGCCACAATTCAAAACACCACTACCACTACTCCTTGGACTAAATCACTTACACCATTGGCCTTAACACACTCCAAAAGCCACATCCTAACCACCTTTTGAGTCCTAGCAATCACTACGTGTAGCATCTAACTCCACTACTGTCGCCTAAGTGTAGACCACCACCAAATGAGCTCTAAACACTACGGCGTTTATCCTATCCTCCCCATCTCTAATTTGAAATGCATGGAAACACGAATCCCTACTTAAAGAGTTGCTTAGGATCGCCTCTAGGACCTCCATTGACCACTACAGCTTCTTCTTCTTCATTTGAAGATCTAAATCCAATCCAGATTTGACTTGGATCTAATCTTAGTCCACCTAAACCGATTCATGTGCCCTATCTAATTGGTTCGGCCTTATTTTGTTTGTTCCTTCCATTTTTTGTTTTACTTTTTTTTTTGTTTTTATTTATTTAGTTTATTTCATGTGTAAATTGTAAAAAAAAAAAAAAAACGAAAAAAAGAAAAGAAAAAGAAAAAAAAAGAAGAAGATAGAAGAAGAATAAAGGGGGAAAAACTTAGTTACTTTATTTTTATTTTTTATTTTTTTCATGTTTCATTAGACAAAAAATAATAAGAAAAATATATAAGTAATAAAAATGTTTTATAACCTAGACAAATCATCTTTCAAAAGAATAAAATTTTAATGAACCCTCTTCAAAATTAAGACTTCTAGAATTTTTCAAAAAAAAATAAAAAATAAAAAATTGAAAATTAAGACCTTTCCTTTTAAAGTTTTCTTCAAATAAAATTGAATGGCTAAAGAACTTAAACCTGGTTGTTTTCTCAAATTAAAATTAACCAACACTTCTATATTTTTAGAATGAACTATGGAAAGTCTGATTCCTACTAAAGAGTACATATAGGGATATAACTGAGTGGATCATTAAAAGATGTTTGGCTCACCAAACTTAATAAAAACCCTATAGGGTTTAAGATCGGGTTTTGAGATTACAAAAAAACTTTATGGGAAACTTGATCTAATAAAAAAAAAACATATATTAATAAAAATATTTACTTTTAACTTATGTGTTATACATATCTTATACAAGTTTTATATTATACAACACATTTAATTCTCAATTTTTATTATTGTGTAAATTAGTAAATGTAATCTTAATCCTACTTAACTTCTTTTATTTCATTCTTTACTTAATCCTATATAAACATTATAACAACTCACCCTTATAGGGCCTTTTATCTATTGAGTTGGGTTTTGGGAATAGGGGGTAAAACCCTATAGGGTTTTGGAAAATGTTAAACCCTATAGGGGTAGGTTCAAGTTTTACAAAACCCATTCTAAACCCACCTCGATTGCATCCCTAGATACATAGGAATTTATGGAGTGACTTAAAATACGGAATTTTTTTTTTTTTTTTGTAAATAATGGTTCAATTATCCTTTTTGGTAGATCAAATTTTATTTACTTGTTTGCATATGATTATATATTTTTTTGGGAAGGCTATTATTAAAAGATAAGCTTAATTTTGGAAAGTTAAAAGTGATACTTATTAAGGCTTTAATAGGTTAGCCTTTGGACTCAAGTATCTGGTTTTCAAAACCATTTTAAAAGAAATTGGTTTTTCCAATAGATTAGTGGTTAGGTTAAATCAATTCACCTAATTGATTTAACCTAACCTATTTTTTCTCGATCTCGGTCAGGTTGTGACTTTGAATTTTTTAAAATAAAAAAAAAAAGTTTTTCTTATCTCTTAGTCGGTGGTTAGTATTAAATAGGTTAAAATTTAATACTAAATGGGCTAGGGTTTAATACTAACTGGGTTAATAAAAATAATAAAAACCAGAAAAAATTAGGCTCAACAGTTAAAAATATTAGTGGAGAGGACACTTTAGATTTTCAATGTGATAAGTTGGAAAATCTAGTGCAAAAAAGATTTTATTTAAAGGTTACATGACATGTTACAAATTATCAATGGGAGAGTTTTAGGCTAGTGATTATTTTACAATTTATTCACAACTCTTTTTTTTTATTAGTTTTAGTTTACAAGGACCTTAAAGAGGTTTTGTTATCAAGTAGGTGTGGATCTTAATATATTACATTAAATCTTGATAGTTTAGGAATTAATTTACAAGCTTAAAATGTCTCCTAGATTAGTAACTTATAAGCTTTAAATTGATTATATTTTAGATGGTGATTTTTTGTTATTTTCCCTTGAATTTCGAGTTTATTTTTAGAAAATGATAATTGAGTAAAATCTTGTTTTCTTTTTTTTTTTTTTGGGTTTTTAAACAATCTACAAAAGAAAACAAGAAGATAGAAACGACATGACTAAACGATACGATTGTGTCGTTGCAAGGAGAATTTAAAGCTTAATTTTAATTATGCATGAGAGTGACATGACCAAAGGACATGATCATGTCCTTGATTGTGTCATTCCTAGGATTTTTTTTTTTTTTATTTTAAAGAGAGAAGACATGAAGGTATTTGGACGATAGTGACACAATCAGGAGACATGGTCGTGTTGTTTACATTGGCCTTATTTTTCTCAATTCTTATATAAAGTGTCTCTAGGATTTTTTTAGAGAAAACTTTGGATGACTTTTGGAGAGCTTTTTAAGAACAAAACACTTAAGAGAGTGTAGTGCATTAAGTTTTCAAGATTCAAGAACCGTTTTGTCAAACTCATGTTCTATTTCTTCTATTTTTCTTTAGTTTTTATTAAAGATCACTTTTTTTATCATCAGTATAGAGTAAAACTTTCTGTATCTAGGTCTTGAGGAACCTAGATCTCACATGTGATGATTGGTTTTATTTAGATCTAGTGAAGATCTTTATTCTTTTTGAATCAATTATGTGTGCTTGCATGTTTTAGATTGATAATTCTGTAGGTTATTAATTTAAATATGATATTAAACAAGAAGATCGAGAGATTTCTTGTATAAATAGATCTAGTATAGTTGATGAGAGTTTGTGCAATGTTAGAGATAAATTGAAAGATTCTTTTGGATTAATAATATTATCTTTAATATTATTTTGAAGAGAATTCTCTGTACATTAATGTAATATTAGATTATGCTATGGGAAAGATATTATATTAGGTAATCTAAAGATTAGGATTAATAAGCCTGAGAAAGTCATTAACTTTAAAAGAGAATTCTCCTAGTAAAAAAAAAAAAAAATTAAAGATTAAATTAGATTATCTTTAGTGAAAGTTGTATGTGTAGATCTAAGGAATTAACATCTAGGTACAACGTTGAGTCTTGAATTAAATCTTTAAAATTTTTGTCTTTTGTTTGGCTCTTGATTGTTTACTTAATTTAATTTGTTACTGCAATTTAATTTAAAGAATTGAATTTATTCTGTTAAATAATAGAGCTAAAGTTAGTAATAGTATTCGAGGTCTCTAAGGGATCGACATTTGGACTCATAATCCATTTCGCTATAATTTGATAGGTACACTTGTCTTGTATCAATAACTATTTTACAATATGGTAGGCTTGAGAATATTTACTAGTTATGGGAAAAGGGATTGTAATATTTCAAATGACTCTTTTTTGGGAAAAATTATTTACATGGAGTTTTAATTGAAAGGAAGGTGACAAGTTGCTAGATTATAGTTAGTTATAAAGATTCTAACTAGGAGCTATAAATATTTACAAGTAACATGGATATACATAAATAAGGAATCAAAAAATAAATCCCATAATAAATTAGAAGCATATGGATGTAATGGTGGGCAATTGAATGATAGTGTGTTAATTTACTTGAGTTATAACTTTATTAAAATGCAAAGGAAGTTTAAAATGGGTTGATTCCTTGATGGGCATGCAAACCCTACCCCTCCACAACACACCCCCTAGTTACAACTTTTATTTATTTGCAAAAGGCTATACTATTTTTCATTTGCAGGTTTATAAATGCAATTAGATAGGTTGTAAAAGGTTTCTAAGTTTTAAAAGGTAACACTTAGATTATTAGCTCATTTGAAACTTGAGTTGAGTTGGCTAGCTTAGCCTTGAGCAATAGTTACATCACATCATTCGAGATTTATACATGGCTTCACAACCCCCCGCCCCACCCCCCCCCCCTTCCCTTCCCTTCCCTTAGGTTCGATTGCATCTAAACACATTATTTCATGATTTCCCCATAAAACCCCCCTTTAAGTTCAATTGGGCATTTTTATATTTTGGATTTCTCAACAACACTTGAACAAAAGTTGGTACAAATATCTATAAAAAGTGAAAGGAAAAGAATAGAAAAGCTCAATGAAGAAAGGATTAAGCCATGAAAAGGAAAAGAACAATTATTACTTTATTTTTTACAAAACCAAATGCCCAATTAATTAATTTATGAACTTCTTTTATGACTAGCCCAAAAGTGGTCCTTAGTGGAGTTGCCAAATTTGTTGAGCTGAAAATTTGGTTTTTTCTCCTTTTTAGCCCAATTTATGTTAAGCTCGATCCACTTAAATAAATCTCTCAACTAGACTAAGAAAATGTTTCTATAAGCCCAAATGAAAACTTAAAATCAAATTATTCAAATGCAACTTTGTTTCCTTTCATTATACCTAGTTACCTTATTATAAAGTTTTTCATAATTGATATTTCTCATCTTCATTTTGACACTAGCATTTAGGGATCAACAATTGATATTAGGCAAGTGCACCTATCAGTTTTAATATAGCGGATGTGAGTTCGAGTCGATCTTTCAGAGACTTCGAGTACTGATATTAACCTTAGTTTTATTATCTAACTGGAAAATTGTGATGAGTTGAAGGAATGAAAAATACTAAAATTGACAAACTAACCTAATTATGAGACTTAATTAAGTAATTTAGAAAGCGATAAAATTGAGAACGACTTCAAGAAAGTAATAACGTATTTAGGAATTATTTCCCCTACTGTTTAACATGTGACCACTTAAAATGTATCCAATTCAATCTTTATTATTCTTGACCGGAGAGATTCACAATTAAAGTTAACACCCTTCTCAAGCATATTAACCTTAATCTTGAATTATTTACCGAAATCTCTTCTCTTAGTAATATAATTCAGAATCGCATTAATGTATAATGAACTCCTACACGAAAGAACAACTTTCCGGAAGAAACATGTATCTTATCTCTAAGTACACATGTAATTCTCTCTAATTATGTCAAGATCTCATTACACATGTGATTTCTCAATCATCATGCATAATATTATAGATTGATACCTTAGAAATATCAATTAACAATTAAATAACATAATTGAATCAAGAAAAGATAGAAACTTTATTGAAAATTATCAATCAATCTAATAGTCACATGAAACCTTAGGTTCCACAATCCTAAATATAAGAGTCTTAAGCTATTATAATGAAACTAAAAACGAATTCCAACAAAATCAAGAAATAAAACATGAAAAACCCCTTTTTGTTGATGAAAAATCTCTTCGATCTTAAAGTTGGATGTTGCTTTTGCCTTTTTCTTCTCCTTCTCTTCAAGTCTCTTCTCTTTCGAATGTCCAATCTTTTGTACGAAACCCTAATATGTCCTTTTATAATGTATTGTAAGGTTTCTTTTTTCGTCACCAGATACACTGTGTCCCAGGTTGTGTAACTTTTTGACCTTGGTAAATCTTCCTGGATGGATACAGCCTGAAGACATAGTTGTGTCCTAGACTGTGTAACTTCAAAACTTCATAACTCATTCATTTGAACTCCAAATTGAGTGAAACTTGATTCCTTTTCTTCGTTTTCAATCCAAGAACACGTTCAAACCTTGAAATCAAAATTTTACTCAATTAAGTATCAATTTCTTTAAAGAAAACCAAAGATGTTAGGGAAATACTATAAAATTATCATGTGAAATGTATTTAAAATAAGAGTTATCAACAATCCTTTCGAAAATTCGACACTTATAGGCAAAATAAAGGAATATTCCTCTACCGTCTCCCTTTTTAAAAATGCTAGCTTACTCATGCAATAAATAAAATATGACCAAGAACGAAGAAAATTTAGTAATAAACGGTACATGTGACTTGTCACACTTTGATTATAGTGAATTTCATTATGAATATC
This sequence comes from Lumnitzera littorea, assembly GCA_024138015.1. Lineage (NCBI taxonomy): Eukaryota > Viridiplantae > Streptophyta > Magnoliopsida > Myrtales > Combretaceae > Lumnitzera > Lumnitzera littorea. Next base: position 55,764,638 of record JAMXBB010000012.1, on the reverse strand, counting down.
CCAATTTTGCATTGATGATAATATACAATCAAGCCTTCATCTATTGTAAAATTCCTCTTAGCCGCTATATACACTCTCACAATCAAGCCTTCATTTATCAGTAAAATTCCTCTCTTAAGTGGTAGCAATTGCACTCAATGTTTGTTACTACTTTTAAAGATAGGTAAAGAGTCCAAGAAGAAAGGATAAAAGAAAAATAAAGGTGAACAAATACTGACTGTTCAAGAAAGTTGCATATGGAGTGTTACTTCACCAAGGGATGAATGGCCTAATGCCATGGTAAAGAAAGATTCCTTTTGGAGTGATGTGAGGAGGCATGATTTATATAAGTAGCCTTTAGCTAGTGTTAGCTTACAATTTATAACATGAGAGCCCCAAGTGTAAGAAAGGGATAATATAAAATGAAACTCTGTTAAGCTTTATGAATGGAAGAAAGGAGAGTCTACTCTCCAAGAGCTTATTTTCTTCCCTTCGACTACCTATATCTAGTTAGCATGAGGGGTAAACCAAATTTTAAGTAATTTGATGTATTCGGATATCTTAGAGAAAGCAAATGTGCAATATCTCATGTACATTTCTTCTTGCTTTGGTTTTCTTTACTCCAATAATATTGAAGTTTGAAGAGAAATAGTATCTTGTTGGAGCATACAGGCACATAAATTTATAACAACATGGGGCAAGAGTACACCCATATTTAAGGATGTTGGTAAGCTTTTGCATCTTTTTGACTTCGGATTGACTAATATGACTACATCTACAACTATAAAAGAAGGCCTAGATTTGATCTCAACTTTGGAGGTAGAAAGGAAGAAACCTATTAATGCTTATAGGGAGGCTACATTCACTACATAGATGAAGCACTTTATTAAAGGAGAAGAAGAATCTAAAAAAGTATCGGTGTTGTGATTTGAAATTTCATTTCATAGTTTACATTTATCTAACTCATAAACATCTTCTTTATGCAGGTATGATCTCGAGGCTTTCCTTGCTTGCTGGTTATCTTTATATATCTTTCCTATTAGTTTGAAAGATGGTGTAAGTCCCCATTTCTTCCACTTAGCAATTCATATAACATGTAGGGAGCATGTTGCTTTAGAATTGTTTTATTTAGGTTCATTATATAGTCATCTTGGTGTCTATCATGAGGCCTCCATATGATCAAAGGGGTAATATGCTGTAGTATCACACATAGATGTAGTGTTCTTACACATTTCCCTCACAAATTATATGGGAAATATTATGGTTATTGTCTTAACAAACCCAAGTCTAATGAACTGTGAGCTTAGGCATAGGTTAATAGAAGACCTTTAAGTTCTTTATTGGATGTCATAATTAATTATAAAGAAGTCAATTTTCACCTTATATAAGCAAGATACCCGGATCCTTATGGTTTCTACGCTTTTATCCTTAAGGGTCAAAGGACATAATGAATTTGCTAGGTATCTAAAAGTCCATAGAAGTGGGCTTTTATTCTTTAGTGTTTGCCTAGAGATCTTCCATTTCGATACAACTGGAGTGACTCTTTTAATTACTTTTTGGAGTGTAAAGTGATGTTATATGCACCCCATATGGTCATCTAATAATTTGGCTTTGATTAAGGCGTTCCTTTTAAGATAGACATTGATGATAACTTTGATGAGTCTTGTAAGTTACTGAACTTAAAAGATTTTAGGAATATTTGCTTACTAGTGAGACAATTTTACTTTCCATCTATGATAAGTTCTAGAATTGCTTCCAATGGCTAGTTGTTATATTGGGCAAATTACTTAGAAGGCCTTAAAAGATATGTCTTTACATTAGTCGAAGATAATCTTTTAGTGAAGACTACTTATAAGAACAAATTCCTATTTCGAGCTCCTAGGAAAAAGGGAAATCATCTTCTCATCCAAAAGGTAAAGCCAAAAATGGTCATTCTACTTCCAAGTTGCCTATTATTAGATAACTCAAACATTCATTTATTTTTGAGGTATTATATTTGTGAATATCCCTTTTGAACATTTGCATCTTCATTTTCACTATTCACTTATTCATTTTTCTTCCTTTGCAGGATGATAGAGATAGAATTGTGTTAAGTGCTTTAGCTAAGTAAAATATAAAGAATAGAAAAGTTAAACATAGAACTACTCACACATGAGAAAATGATGGCCCATCAAAGCCAACTACATTTTAGATTATTACAATTGATTTGGTGTTAAGAAGGAACTTTGAGTTAATACTCATCTCGTCAAGATCGCATATACGAATGAGGAAGAAGATGATGAATCCACTAATTCTAATAATACTTCTAAGCACACAAATGATAACAATGAAGTAAGTAACCTCAATGTTCTCTCTCTTTATCATTAACTCTTATCTATTCCCTTTAGTAAGGAATAGTACTGAGTGACCCTAGTTCAACATTCGTATGTCATATCAAGTGTTTGGATTAGGTTGAGTAGGATCAATTGGTATGTCATATCTAATTGGTAGTTACTTGGATTTACTAACCCCCTTTTTATTTTCTTTCATTCTTATTTGTTGTAGTGTTGCTCTATGTGTACGACCTTGGAGATGCATTAGCTTTGCTAGTATCGGAGCACGATTCCGAGAGGAAGTGTGTAAAGTGCAGTGGAGTTTTGTTTGTGTTTTCTATTAGTAGTTGCTATATTCCTTCCATAGCTACTTGATGTGCCTATGGACTAACTTAATCATTAGAGCTTACTATGGGAAGTAGTAATAGTGGGTTCGATAGTAGGTCCTTCGAAATATTGAAGAAAGAGTAAGTGATTAAGTCGACAAACACAGTAGCTTCCATGAAGTTGCTTTCCAGATATGACTTATAGAGGAACACGACATGACTTCATACTTCGCCTAATATGACACAGAAGTTGATACTAAGGTCTACTTATCACTAATCTCAAGCTACTTGATAAGACTAGATAAGAGTGTAAAAACGGATGTACTCGGAGAATAGTGTCTTATAAGAACAAGAAGAATATTCATTCATAATAATTTGTAAGATGCTTGTGGCTATAGTAAAAATGACTATTTATAGTAAGTCCTTTAAGGGCAACAATACAATAATGTAAAATTACATAAAAGGATAATGTAAGAAGAAGATTCTTGGTACAAGTAAAAAGGGTAAATATGACAAATGATAAAAAAGAATATAGTACAAATGTCAAAAAGGTAGGGGACAAGTAACATGCTGTGATAAGGTTTACATGTACTAAGTTAGTCTGTATTGAGGTTGTTGCTGCTGCACTGGAATGAAGGTTGTCAAGGTGATTGGGTAAAGTTGTGGCTTAGTAGGATGGAAAAGGAGAGCTTAATGTATAAGGACCTTTGACTTAACACTTGGTAGGTCAGCTTTGGCACTAGGTAGATAGGTTTGGGTATTTTGTAGGTTGGCTTCGGCACTAGGCTAGTTGGTAACTAGGTAAGAGTTTGAGTAGAGTAGAGTGTGTTTGAGATGGGGCCTTAGGGAGTTCTTTTATAGCTCTTCCATGTATTAGAGCTTGTTCTTGATAGGTTGAGAAGACAGGATCTTTCTTGTGAGAGATTGTATGGTAGGAATCAAGCTACTGGGTCATTGACCAGCAGTTGGGCCCGAGGACTAGGGGGACTGGCAAGACAAATCCTCCTACTCTAGCCAACTCTTATCGAGGCCGAGTATCTCCTTGCCAATTTGTTTTGCATGTCAAGCTGAATGATGACCTATTTTTCGCAGATAATGTACTAAGAAGCAGAAGGCTAAGACAACAGCCAATCTTCATTCTCACTCATGTATGGTCAATTACTTACTTAGCATCACCTTTACCGAGATGATAAGAGAGATACTCTAGACTAACTAAGCCAACTTGTTTGGATAAGTAAGTTGGCCATACTTTTTGTCTGTATCTTGTAACGGCATCACTAATACAGCTTTGCCACATATATAGAATCATGTGTAGAATCGGTTACACCAATGATTGTTTTCCTTGAATATTCATTTTTACCCTTTTGTGTCTTATACTTATAGTCGTAATCATTAGAAAGATTATCATTAATACACTTGAGTATTTCCTTCCATGTGTAAACATTGCTTGTTTACTCTCGGCATCACTCTTATTCTAAACCTTGAGCAAGGCTAGGTTGCTAGTAACCTCACCAAACCGATTCATTTGTCATATTGAATTGTGCCATGAGTCCTCGGAAGTTCCATTGATGCATCATATGCATTTGGAGATGTTCGTAGATTTTTACTTACTCTTCATTTGTATTTGTCCTTTAGGACATTCACCACCACTTCCTTTCAAGCTTTCTACAAGCTTAGATCCATCCAGCGACTAGCCTTATTTGTTCTTAGTCACAGTTCGCATCATCTTGTTATTAGAGCGGAGATTTTGTTTGAGTTATGGTTTTTGTTTAAAGTTATGTTTATTCTTTATTTTGTGTTTTTGAAATAGAGCAAGTTATTGTGCCCATTTGATTGCTGTATTAGTTAGCTATTACTTTTTCTGGTTTGTGGAAGTGTTTGTTATATCACCTATTTGAAGAGTTTGAGCTTTGAATTTGTAGAGGAAATGACTAACCTAAGTGTAAACATTGGTGCTGGAGATGACAACAGTAGAGTTGTCCATCATGGACGACAGTCTTAAGGAACCTCTAGGAGCATTGAAGAGAGACTTAATGAGGTGGCCAACCTCTTGGTAGATTTGACCCGAGCTATTTAGGCATTGGCTTGCCAGTCAACTGAGGCTGCACAAAACACCCTACCAGTTGCTTAACTTTTTAGAGGTCAGAATCCAGTTTGACGAGTTCGAGGTGGAAGATTAGGTAGATGAGTAAGATGAAGGATAGACTTAAAGGAACTAAATGAAGAGGACGAGGAGGAGTATTTTGAAGAAGAGTGAGCTTCCCAAAGCATTTGATCATGTGAAACTTCGGATTTTGAGCTTTAATAAATCTAGGAATGCTGATGAATATTTGGAATGGGAAGAGAAAAGAGAAAAAGGAGCGTATTTTTGACTATTATTAGTATGAGGACTTTGAGAAAGTGAGAACTATTGCTATTAAGTTTTTCGGATGCGCCACCATGTGGTGGAAGAATTTCTAGACTATGAGGAGTGAGAGGACTGCCAAGAGATTAATACTTGGCTTAAGATGAAGAGAATACTCAAAAATAGGTTCGTATTAGAAACTTATCTGTAGGACACCTTTACTCAGCTTCAAGAGCTGAGATAAGGAGGCCGAACAGTTGACGAGTATGTTTGGGAATTCCAAATGCTCATGATTCAATGTGAAGTGGAGGAGCCCCTAGCGCAAACCATTTCTAGATTCATTACTGGATTAAGAGTTGATATTCAAGACATTGTAGAACTCTAACAATTCATAACAATAGATGAAGCCATCTGCATAGCTCAACGAGTGGAGAGATAGAGAAAAAGTCGAATACCTACTAGAATGCCGACTAGTCGACCTGGACAAGGAAGTCACCGAGCTTAATCAAGTACCGAGCCTACCCGAAAGGTAGATGTCTGAGTAGACCAAAATGGCTGACCTGATGGTGATGTGCCTACTTGAACTTATGAGAAGGGGCAAGGGTTTGGTAGGAAGATGAGCCAGATCAAGTGCTTTAAATGCCAAGGGTTCGGATGTATGGCTACTTAGTGCTTGAACCGAAGAACTATGGTGATCAAGGGAGACATTACGAAGCTGGAGCTAGAAAGTATAGATGAGGAACCTGAGGAGGAGACCGCTGTCGAGAAAGAAGCAACCAAAAATGAGCTTATTGAAAAGGATGCGTTTGCTGAAGACTTAGATCAGTTGGTCTTAGTTGTTTGATGTGCAATGAACATGGAAGCCTTACGAGAGGAGGAGCAAAGGGAGAATTTGTTTCATACTACCTATAAGGTGAATGATTAGGTGCAAGCATTAATTATGGATAGTGGAAGTTGCACCAATGTGGCATCAGTTGAAATGGTCACATAGTTGAAGTTATCGACCATTATATACCTTAAGTCATACAAGTTACATTAGTTGAGTGATATAGAAGCATTAAATGTCACCCGATAAGTATTGCTGCTGATTACAATTGAAAACTACTCTGATAAAATTCTTTATGGCGTGTTACCCGTGTGAGCCTTACACGTACTACTTAGTCAACCATGGTTATTTGACAAGAGAGTTATCCATGATGGATACAAAAATACATATATATTTAAGAAGGATGGCTGAAAGATCACACTAAACCTGATGCCGCTGAGAGATGTTAGTAAATTGTAGACAAAACTTGCTTGCGAATCAAAGAAGGCTTTGGTGATGAGTAGAGCCGAACTCTGAAAAGCCATTGACATTGATGAGTCGACCCTTATGTTGGTTAGGTGGTTGCTAGAAATGAAGGAGTGGGGTGAACTACCCTTGGAAATAAAAGAGTTGTTGGATGAGTATGTCGATTTATTCCCAGAATAGTTACCCGAAGGGTTAACCCCATTTCGTGGTGTAGAATATTACATTGTCTTAATAGCTAGTGCTAAACTACTGAATAAGCCTACCTATTGAATGAGTCTTGAATAGGCTTCTAAGCTTTAACTTTAAGTCAATGAGCTATTGGAGAGAGGGTATGTTAGGGAAAGTCTTAGCCCTTATGCTGTGTCGGCACTTCTAGCGTCAAAAAAGGATGGAGCCTGGCAGATGTGTATAAACAGCTAAGCCATGAACAAGATCACGATCAAGTACAGGTATCCTATCTCGAGGTTGGAAGATATGCTGGATGAATTGAGTGGAGCTAAGATTTTTCAACAAAATTGATCTTAAGTTTGGCTACTATAAAATCCACATGAGGTTAGGAGACGAGTGGAAAATAGCGTTCAAGACTTGACATGGATTATATGAATGGATGGTCATGCCTTTTGGCTTGTCGAATGCCCCAAGAACCTTCATGAGACTAACGAATCATGTGCTGAGACATCTAATCGAGAAGTGTGTCACGGTGTACTTTGACAACATCCTGGTCTATAGTATCGATATGCTGAGTCACTATTAACATCTTCGAGTCATTTTAGATATCCTCTATGTTGAGAGATTATTTGGCAAATTGAAGAACTGTTGCTTTTGCCAAGAGAAAGTGGTATTCTTGGGCTATGTAGTAAGAGGAGGAGGCTTACGAGTGGATGACGAGAAGATCTGAGCAATTGTTGAGTGGTCGACTCTTACTACTTGTGTCGACGTAAGAAGTTTCCATAGATTGGCTTCATTCTATAGACGATTCATAAGGAAATTTAACATCCTCACCACACCACTTACTGAGCTAACGAAGAAAAACATTGACTTTCGATGGAGAGAAAGGGAGGAGAGGAGCTTTGCTGAGATAAAGGAGAGATTGACCTTTACCCCAGTGCTAGTTTTACCTTACTTCGAGAAGATATTTGAATTAGAATGCAATGTGTCAAGCATTAGAATAGGTGCTGTCCTAATGCAGGAAGGCCGACCAATTACCTATCATAATGAAAAGCTCAGAGGACCTCAGCTAAACTATTTTGTATATGACAAAGAATTCTTAGCATTAATTTGAGCACTGCAAGTGTGGTAGGATTATTTACTGTTGAGAGAATTTGTCATCTATACTAACCACAAATCCTTGGGGTACCTTCAAGTCAGATTAAGTTATTGAAGCGGTAGGTGAGATGGGTTAAATTCCTTAAAGGATTTAATTTTGTAATAAAATACACACAATGAAAGAGTAATGTAGCTGTAGATGCTCTTTTGAGAAGACATGCACTCTTAAGTGAATTGTAGAATAGATTATTTGGGTTTTCTAACATCAAAGAGCAGTACTCCAGGGATCCACACTTTGGACCCATATTTGCGTGATGTGTCGATGGAAGAATAGTAGACGGGTATTACGTGGAAGATGGCTACTTGTTTCTAAGTGGAAAATTATGCATGCCAACTTATTCATTGCAGGAGCTATGGAGGCCTATCTAGACATTTTGGGGGAGAAAAGGATATATAAGTTGCTAAGTGGTTGATTCTTTTAGCTTAGGATGAGGTGAGATGTGCATCGAATTGTTGAAAGTTGTACCGTATGCAAAAGGGCTAAGTGCTGAGTTGAAAATGGGAAAGTAATGCCTTTGCCTGTTCTAAAGAAACTATGTATTGAGTTGAGTATGGACTTTATCTTTGGATTACCATGAATCGCTAGAGGCAAAGATTTTGTAATGGTTGTAATGAATTGATTTAGCAAAATGGTGTAATTTGTGCCTTGCGCCAAAACTAATGATCTTTGGCTATTGCTTCTCTTTTCTTGCAGGAGATTGTATGGTTACATGGTGTGCCAAGAAGTGTAGTCTTCGATAGAGACCTGAAGTTCTTGAGAAATTTTTGGTAGACCTTATGGCATTAAATAGGTACCAATCTACTATTCAATACTTCTTGTCACCCCTAGACTGATGGCCAAATAGAGGTGGTTAATCGTACTTTGGGATCACTACTTCAAGCTATAGTGAGCAAGAACTTAGCCAATTGGGACGTTTTCATGCTAGTGGTCGAATTTGCTTATAAACGAACAATGCATGACACCACCAAGCAGACTCCCTTTGAGGTTGTCTATGGTTTCAATCCTAAGTTGCCCTTCAATCATAAGAAGACCCAGATGCAAGAGCCATAGTACAATCCCTTCAGCATATCCATGACAAAGTTACTTAGCACATTGACCAAGCTGCTAGAAGAATGTGAGAGAAGGCCACCGGTAGGACAACTAAACAATTCCAGTAAGGAGACTTGGTATGGCTGTACTTCAGCAAGGAACGGTTTCTGAGTAAGAGGAAGAACAAATTATCTACAAGAGCTAAAGGACCTTTAAAAATCCTCTAGAAAGTTAATGATAACGCCTGTAGATTGGAGCTACCCGAAGACTATAAGGTTTCTGACACCTTCAACATTGTCGACCTCAGTCTATACCAACCCTATGGAGAGTTGATAGAAGACCATTCAGATTTGATCTTAAATTCAAATCAACTCGGAGGGAATGATAGGAATTAGGCTACTAGGCTATTGACCCACAGCTGGGCCCGAGGACTAGAGGGGTTGGCAAGACGAATCCTCCTACTCTAGTTGACTCCTACCGAGCTTGAGTATCTCTTTACCAATCCATTCTACATGCTGAGTCAAATGATTGCCTATTTCTCGCAGATAGTGTGCCGAGAAGCGAAAGATCGAAACAATAGCCAATCCTCATTCTCACTCATGTATGGTCAATCACTTACTCGGTAACTTCTTTGCCGAGATGATGAGAGAGATCCTCTGGACTGATTAAGCTACCTTGCTTAGACAAGCAAGCTGACTGTACTTTTTGTCTGTATCTTCCAACGGCATCACCAATACAGCATCGCTACGTATACAAAATCATGTGTACAATCTGTTACACTAATGATTATTTTCCTTGAATATTCATTTTTACCCTTTTGTATTTAGTACATTACTTCTTTAGGAAATGCCCTTTTTTGTCTTTTCCCTATTAGGCATGTTACCCTAAATTATAAGGTATAAATACCCCTTATACTTATACCTGTAATCATTAAAGAGATTATCATTAATATACTTGAGTATTTCCTTTCTTGTGTAGATACTGCTTGTTTACTCTCGACATCACTCTTATCCTAACCCTTGAGTAAGGTTAGGTGGCGAGTAACCTCACCGGACCAATTCGTTTGTCATATCGAATTGTGCTGTGAGTCCTTGAAAGTTTCATTGGTGTATCATATTCATTTGGACCATTTCGTAGGTTTTTTCTTACTCTTCTTTTGCATTTGTCCTTTTGCACGTTCACCACCACTTTCTTTCGAGCTTTCTACAAGCTTGGACCTATCCAACGATTGGCCTTGTCTGTTTTTAGTCATAGTTTGCATCATTGTAAGCCGCGGAGGTGAGCTCGAGTGAGGGGTTTAAAGGTCGATACTCTATCAACTCCTCAGGGTTGTTGAAGATTTGCCCTCAAATCTTGATCTTCTTCTTCTTTCAATACTCCATCATAAGTGTTGTCATTCATGCATCAAAGGACCTTGAAAGGGCCATCTGACTTGGGAGATAATTTTTTGTTCTCTTCCCTAAGAATTGCTCCTTGCTGAGATGAATCCATACAAGGTCTTCCAGGCTGTAAGTAACTTGCCTACGATTCTTTATTTGTTGGGCCACTATATTGGCTAATTGCTTAGCAACCTTTTAATGTAGTTTATAAAACTCCTCGACATGCTGTAGACTTAATTGACTTTTTCCTTAATAGGTCGAGCTGGTAATCATGTCCAAAGGTAAGTTCGGATTAAGTTTGTAGACGATCTTAATAGGTGACCTTCCTATCAAGCTATGGATGGAGCGGCTGTAAGAGAACTTGATGATGTGTAGGCATAAATCCCAATCATGTAGATTCTTGCCTATAGTAGCTTAAAGGAGGTTCCCTACAGTCCTGTTGATAACTTCGGTTTGGCCGTCTATCTGTGGCTGATAAGAAGTACTAAACATAAGTTTAGTGCCGAGCTTCTTCCATAGTGTTTGCTAGAAGGGGCTTGTGAACTTGAAATCACAATCTACTACAATACTCCTTGGGACTTCGTGCAGTTGTACAGTCTCTTGCAAAAAGAGGTTAACAACAAATAAAGCATCATCAGTTTTGTGGCAAGGGATGAAGTGACTCATTTTACCGAACCAGTCGACTACCACCAAAATAGAATCATGTTTTCGAGGTATTGTGGGTAGGCTAAGCATGAAATCTATGCTTAGATCGATTAAATGCCGTTTAGATATAGGTAGAAGTGTATATTCTCCATACGATTCCTTTCTTCCTTTAGTTTGCTTATACAGCTTGCAACACTCAAGAATCTTACGTACCTCCTTCATCATCCCAAGCTAATAGAAATGTTCTTTCAATAGCCCAGCAGTTCTCTTCTCGCCAAACTGGCCGACTAAGTACCCTGCATGGGCACCTCGAATAAGCAATTCCCTAATGGAACTGCTTGGCACAAAAACTTACTTTCCCTTCATCAAAAATCCTTCACTTATATAGAACCCATCTACAACTCTTCCAATATTGCACTTGGCTACTAAAGGTCTAAAGTATGAATCATGTTCATATTGATTATATAGGGTACCAAACCTAAGTATTCTAGCCTATAGTGTTGTGATAAGAACATGCCAATGAGAAAGTGCACTGGTCATAGTGGTGGCACTTACCTTCTTGTATTTGATAACATAGCAAAAGGTTTCTAAGTATTCGACCTACTTGGCATGGCATCAGGAGAGTTTTTGCTATCCTTTGAGATACTTGAGAGGTTCATGGTTTATGAAGACAATGAACTCTCTTGGTAGTAGATAGTGTTGCCAATTCTAAAGTGCTTAAAGTAGGGCATAGAACTCCTTGTCATATGTCAAGCAATTTAGTGTGGCACCTCTAAGCTTTTTACTGTAATATGCAATTAGCTGTGCTCTTACATGAGAACAGCTCCAATATGTTGACTCCGGATGCATTACACTTTAGCTTAAAAACCTTGCTGAAGTTAGGTAGTACTAACACTTAGGCAGAAGTTAACTTGGATTTGATCTCCTTAAAACTCTTTTAAGCTTTCTCGAACCATTTGAATTTAAAGTTCTTCTGGGTCAACTTGGTCAGTAGGGCAATTATGGAACTAAAGTTCCGAATGAATCTTCCATAAAATGAAGCTAGACTATGAAAACTCTTTACTTTAGCAACAGTTGTTGGCATTGGCCATTCGAGAATAGCTTACACTTTTACATCATCAGCTTTGATTCCTCCACCAAAGATAACATATCTGAAGAATACTGCTTCTCTCTAATAGAACCTACATTTCTTTAAATTGCCAAACAATTGCTCAGCACAAAGGATATCAAATATAGATCTTAAGTGCGCAACATGAGAAATGAGGTTAGCACTATAATCCAAAATATCATCAAAGTAAACAACAACACATTTACCAATCAAGGATCTCAAAACATGATTCATGAACCACATAATGGTGCTTAGTACATTTGTAAGACCAAATAGCATCATTAACCATTTGAAAAGACCATCCTTTGTTTTGAAAGTAGTCTTCCACTCATCTCTTGGTCTCATTTGGATCTAGTGGTAGCTACTTTTTAGATCAAACTTTGAAAATATTCGCATACCATGGAACTCATCAAGCATATCATCTAATTGTGGGATCGGATCTCAATATTTGACAATGATCTTATTGATAGCTTGGTTATCAATGTACATTCTTCATGAGCCATTCTTTTTTGACATTAGGACAACTGGCACGACATAGGGGCTCATGCTTTCTTTGACATATCCATGCTTGATCAAGTCATCAACTTGTTTCTTCAACTTAGCTATCTATTTGAGGTTGAGCCTATAAGCAAGTTGGTTAGGTAGAGTGATAAGTGTAAACCCCTAAATTTTTCAACCTAACATCTGAAGTAGATTCAAGTGTATTAGATATTCCTAAGAGTTGACAAGATTAGTTAAGATGAAAACCCTAAGATAATAACCGAAGATTTAATCGCGTATAAAACTTTTATACCCTAAACGTATGTAAATACAAAAGATTTTATCCAAAAGTGATAAAAACCCTAAAACAATAACTTTAAGGATATAAAAGTACTAATTCACCATAATTTACCCTAAAACCCTAATTGATAATATAACCTTAGTATTATACTAAATCATTGGTAAAAGATTAAGGATAACTTTCAATCATTCATAAATACATATAATACTAAAGTAATCTTTTAGAAACTAAGATATTGCATCATAGATCACATTCATTTTCTAAGTATAAAAGTAGGTTAGTATTATATAGAGTTAAGAGTTTAGTTGATGCTTATGTTACATGTAGTAAGTATTAATACCCTAAATGACACTTTTTATGATAATTACATTAAGTAGCCAGTAAATGATGTATATAGGATATAAACACCTAGAGGAAGATCTCATTACCTAACCTTACTAATCAATTCAATAAACCCCATGTTTCCTCTCATATCCTTAATTTTCTTCCTAATTATTTCATTATGTACACTTAGATTACATGTAAATTTAAAATGTTGACCAAGTCAAAGGTTGACTAAGTCAACATGTTGAAAGGTTAACAAAATGTTATTGTCATCTAGAGAATTCCTTCATTTTCTTTAACTTTCTACTCCTTTTTTTTTTTCCAAATCCACCCCTCCTTTGCCGTCCACTCCCCTCCTCACTTAGACCCCACTTGTCTTCATCTTTTCAGACACAAAACAAAGTCCTTTTCTCCATTTCCAAAACTGTGACCCCCTTGCTCCCTTAACTCCAAACACTTTCTCACTTCACTTTCACAATTTCTACTATCATAAACCAAGGAGAAAAAGGTATGTTATCATATGGTTTTTTATCTTGTGTAGTAGTTAGTTGTATAAGTTAGGTTAGTATAGAAATTTGGTATAATATGTGCATATGTGTTGTTAGAAGTGGAAGCTTCATATTCATGCTTAGAAGTATAGGAATACTTAGTAAATGGAAGAAGAACACATGTACATATGCTTAAGTATGTGTATATAAGAGCATACTTGATAAATACATGTATGAAGATTTTTGTACATAAGTACCCATTATGTACATAACCTAAAATGAGGTATGTACTAACTATACATATATATACCTTGCTAAAATACACCCTTAAAGTGTAAAAATATGAAATTTATGAAGCTTTCTTAAGAGGGAACATTAGGTATACGAAAATACGTATAAAAATACGTATGTCACCGTATGTGTTTATGAGTATATGTACCAGTATACATATGAGTACATAAGTATACATATTAGTATATTAGAAGTATAAGTATATATATAACATATGTATAAAGTATATGAATACATAAGGATAAATATATATATATATATATAATGGATGAATGATGTAAGCAATGACTTAATCAAATGATAACATAAGCCTCTAAAATAATAAACCATAAGATCATCTAAGTGTAAGAACTAATGGCTAATGAAATCATTAACTACTAAAATAGAACATAAAACTAGCTAATAGAAATAACTAAGCTTCAATAGTTAGAATTTCAATAAATTTAGTCTATATCATAAAATACAGGTTTTAATGTCCAAAATAGACATCACCGTGTGAATGTATGTCCGAAAACGATGAAAAACGACTATAAATTCGTAAATATAAAAAATAGAATGAAAAAGTTACAAAAGATTAGTGATAAAGTCTAATCAGATAAAAATTGATAGTAATCTAGGTAGAATTAGATAAATAGCTATCTAGAATCATTAGTTAATTCAATTTCTTATTATCGTTATTATATTGTAAAGATCAGTTGATCCTAATGCGAGCAAGGATCTTCTGATTGATTACTACGACTAAAGTGAGTCGTCATGGTTGAGTGAGTATTTATCCTATGTTCCATGCTTGTATGTGATTGCAGATAGTGGACTTAAATGATATTGTTAATTGATTGTTGTGTTAGGTAGGGAAACGCTTGTGTATATTATTATGTATTGAGTTGTGAATTTACCTTAAGTATGAATAATACTTTGTTTGTTGTATGGTAGTATAGATAATGATTGTGTGTACTATTGGATGGTTACATCATAATTGGACTTAACTATACTTGGCTCATAAGAAGAAATTGGTACATGCATCAACATGCATTGCATAGAAATAATTCCAATCGTCACATCATACGGAGGTAGAGAGAAGCCATTTGAGGGTTGTTATTATAAATTTATTGGTTCTATACGGTACACTCGTACAAAATGACCTTACCTTGGCTTGCGGAAATACTAGGCGTTGGAGACGCCAATTGCTTGGCTAAAGGTTAAGTCTAGAGGTTTTATTTTAGGGGTGAGTGTGGACTACAGGGGCCCTCTCACGATTATACTTGAACTTGGTTTTTATGAAAATTAAAAACTTATTTGATTTAAGTATGGAACATGAAGTTCCATAGTAAAGTAAGTTCTAGTATAATACCTAGATCTGACTGGTGCCGTGTATACTTCAACCTTGACTTCGGAGGGCATTAAATATGAGTTGCGTATATGGACTAGTTAACTATATGTATTGTTTAGCATTTTATTTGATCATTTATTCATATGCATAGATATAATGTATTGATAACTTGCTTGTAGTGTGGTTGAGCGTTTTGTTCACTAAGCTTAGGCTTATACCCCCTTGGACCTTTACTGTAAGATGGCTTATTCGTTGAGGTTGGCTAGGGGATGCCATAGGTTAGCTTGGGGATGCCATAGGTTAGCTTGAGGACTTGGGCAAGAGCGAGCCATTCAGTATGATGAGATAACTGACTATGCAGACTTTTACTTATGTATTTTTGTTTTGTTAGTAATATAGACCTAGACATACTAAATTATTACTTACTATAAACTTTGTAGTTTAAATGTTATATAAATATGTTATATGATGATATTCTTTGAATCTGTATGTTTCTAGGAAGCTGGTATGTTATAGAGCCTTATGTATGGTGTGAAGAGTTCTTGATTAAAAGGGTTACCAATCAAGGGTTCTTCATACAGTATACGACATCTACCATGACTAAACCGTCCTTAGTTCGTGACAATAAGTATAAATCACTCTACACTTTTTAGGCACATTTAGGCATAAATTAACTATAATTGTGTTTATTTCTCAAGTTCTTGGTACTTAATTGTGTAATATATCAATTTTAGATTATTTAAGAGAAACGAGATGATATTTATTCAAGATAAAGTGAAGAGAAGATGAAATCACACAAGAACAAGGAGATTTGGAACAATCACGGGCATGATAAAAATAGATTTGAGTGCTTAGTGCTCGTCATTCCCTCCATCAAGGTCGTGATCAAGGGAATGACTAAGGTTAAGGCTATTTTTCCACCTGTTTATCATGACTATGACTCCACCTCAGAAGGATGATCATGCCTTCCATCATGGCTGTAATGAGGTGAAATGTTTGTGACAAGAAGATCACTCCCTAAGTCATGGGCGTGATGGGAGTAGACATGACTGTTCTCCTTTAACTTTTTCACACGAATTGGTGCGTGGAATAAATCTTAACACCAGGGGTTGTCTTGAAGCAGTATATTTCGAGCCCTTTGACAAGAAGAAAATAAATATACCACAATTTTCAAATGAAGATATATATATATATATATCATAATCAACATCATCAAGAAGCTCTAATTACAACACATCTATTCATCCCATAATACACTATTCATCTACCTTGTATCATTTTTTGTTTTGTTCAGTTGTTCTTCTATATAATCATTAGTGTAAATCATATTCTTCCCAAAATTACACAAGAGAGTCGATGGGACATTGTTGTTCATATGTTTGCGAGACTTCTATAGTGGAATTAAAATAGGTTTTTACTTTTTACTTATTCCATGTTTTATTTCTGTTTAATTATGAATTTTGTTAATGTATGTTATTGTTTTATCATGAGTGAGTAGTATGTTAAGATTTGTTACCTCCGCTTAGTATGATTGAGTGCAAGGAATAGTAGTTTCCTGATGTTTATTATTCCTGATGAATTGAACTTAATTAATCTAAGTACGGTGTAGTGCATGATATTGAGTTAGGCTAGATTTCAATAGAATATGTCTAGAGACAATTCTAATGAATAGATCTAATTCATTAGAACACCTTACTCCTAATAGTAGAGATATTATTCAGAAAGTTGTTGCATTCTTCGGGAAATCGATAAATTAACATGACATTAATGCAATTCGAGTTGGCTATTAATTCAGAAGAGATTCTAATAGACACAACTAGGATTAGAAGTAAGTAATTATGAGAAGAATGCTTGCATACATGTAATTTCCCATAGATAACAAGTATTAGGACAACAAAAGTATATTGTTAGTATCATATTAAGTGGTGAAGCAAGTTTGTACGTTAATCATTATAGTGTTAATAGTTTCTGTAGCATTTGTATTAGATAAAAGTTGTTGTGGAATAGTACAGTTTAGCTAGTAAATTAGATATTTTAATCTTTTCATCACTTGATAATTTGGTTGCTAAATCATAAGAAGATTTATTAGTACTAGTGCTTGTATTCGTTTGTCAGGACTCTAAAAATGGCTTAGTAGGATTGCGTAAAAATTTCCATATCACGTGTGCACCCATGATATGGAAACTACCTTGCAAGTTAGAGATTGTAAGACTCTATATGATAAATTACTAAGATTACTGATTCTTAAGTAATTAATTTATTGTAACATAACATATAAATATAAATAACTATGGATGTCCGATATCCCACAGTTCCTTAAAACCGTAGAGAATTGGTATACCTAACCAAATGATAAGATCAAAGAGAATAAACTTAAAATTCAAACTTATTGAAGTTACTAAATCTAAATATATAAGTAATAGTACCATTTAAAGTCTCAAATGAGCAATACAATCTTTCGCTAATTCTAACCTCTAAAACATATCAATGCATGCACTCAATGCTTGGCTCTTAACTCATGCCCAAATATCTAGCACTTGCAAAAGAAAAACTATTGAGGAGTAAGTTACAAGAGCTTAGTGAGCTATCCCTCATACTATACTGGCAAATAAGTTATCAAACAAATGATTACAACCATATGAATGCATGTATACGCAGTATGCCAAACAATAAATGCAGTTGATCGGTGCTACATATAATATTAGATTTTAACGCCCTTTGAGATAAGAGTTGGAGATACATTGGCGCCAATCACGAGTGGGCTTTAGCAGCTAGGTTTTTACCCATAACTTTGAATTTCGTATTTCACAAGATACATTTTCATTTCTGAAGATCTAGCAGTACACAAAATCCCAGGCTTAGCGGTGAGGCGGCCTCCGCAGTTCACACTCACACCTTACAGTGGAGATCTCTAGACTCGACCTTCAGCCATACGGTTGGCGTCTCCATCACCTAGTAAGCCCGTAGGTTTAGGTAAGATGATATTGTACGAGTGTACTGTACATAAACACTTTAATATATATAAACAACCCCCGTAAGGCCTCTCTTTACCTCCGTATGAAGTGACAGTCAGAATAAGCAATTCAATGCATGGATAATGCATGACCCTTTTACTTTAAGATAGGCCAAATATAATTAAGTCAAATTATGTGGTGATCAATCAATATCCACAAACCATCCAAATCACGTAACAATCAATCATACAATCCAATCATCAATTATCGTATTTAACAATATTTCTCACAACAACCAATTAGTATCAAGCACATGCATATCCCAAAACCCTATGCATCAAGTTATTAATATTCAATTCAAGTGCACTAACTACAAGCACAAACAAGTATAGAGTCATCGGGAGTACTCACCTGACTATGATGACTTACTCTAGTCGTAATAATCAATCAGAAGATCCTCGCTCTTGTCAGGATCACTTGATCATTACGAGATAACATGGATAATAAGTAATGGAATTAACTAACGATTTAGATATCTCTTTACCTAATTCTACTTAGATTACTAGTAGTTTTTATTTGATTAAACCTAATCGCTAATCATATGTAACTTTTTCATTTTGTTTTCAATATTCATTAATTTATAGTCGTTTTTCATCATTTTCAGACGTACGTTCACACGGTGATGTCCGTTTTGGATGTTAAGATCTGTGTTTTATGATATAAACTAAATTTATTGAAATTCTAACTATTGAAGCTTAATTATTCCTATTGACTAGTTTTATGTTCTATTTTAGTAGTTAATGATTTCATTAGCCATTAATTCTTATACTTAGATGATGTTATGGTTTATTATTTTAGAGGCTTATGTTATCGCTTATGTCATCATTTGATTAGGTTATTGTTTACATCATCCATTACATATGTAAACTTATCCTTATATATTTATATACTTTATACATATGTTATGTATATACTTATACTTCTAACTTACTAGTATGTGTACTTGTGTATTTATAAGTATACTAGTACACATACCCATCCACACATATGGTGACATACGTATTTTTATATGTATTTTCGTATGCCTAGAGTACCCTCTTAAGAAATCTTCACAAATTTCATATTTTTACACTTTAAGGGTATATTTAGCAAGGTATATATATGTATAGTTAATATATACCTCATTTTAGGTTATGTATATAATGGGTATTTATGTACAAGAGTGCCCATACATGTATCCCTTAAGTATATTCTTGTATTCTCATGCTTAAGTATATGTATATGTGTTCTTCTTTCCATTTAGCTAAGGATTTATACACTTATACTATGGGTTTCACTAAAACCCTAATATGTACACTCCATATATACTCACTTGATGTATGTACATGGGTATTTCTACATGTATAACTAAGTACTTCTACACTCTAAACATAAATATGGGGCTTTCTACTACCAACAACACATATGGACATATCACATAAGCTTACTACACTAACTTAGCTTATTCATCTAACTACTAAATAAGTTAAGAAATTATACAACAACATACCTTCCTCTTGCTTGTTATATGAAAAGGAAAGCTAGTATATATATGTTATTGGTTTGTGTTAGTAGGTAAAGTTGTGAAAGTGAAATTGGAAAATTTGAAAGGGACAAAGCAAAAGGGGAAGCTCACGGTTTTGAGGAGGGAGGAAGAACTTTATTTTGTTTTGAAAGTTATCTTTGATCTTTTGCCAATGATTTGGTAAGATACAAAGAATATATTATCAACTAAGGTTTTAGGGTAAATCACGGTGAATTAATACTTTCATATCTTTAAAGTTATAGTTTTAGGGTTTTATCAGTTTCGAGTGAAATCTCTAGCATTTATATACATTTAGGGTCTAAAAATTTTATACGCGATTGAATCTTCGGTTGTTATCTTAGGGTTTTCATCTTAACTAGCCTTATCAACTCTTAGAGTCTTCAAGCACACTAGGGTCTACTTTAGGTATTAGGTTGAGAATTTTAGGGGTTTACACCGTTCCCAGTGGAGACGACCCTATAATTATCCATGCTATAAAACGATAGGTACACTTACTTGTTGAACCGAGTTAAGGATAGAATATAGGTTTATAAATTTTAAAACTTAGAGCTCTATTTAGTGGTGATCATAGAGCAGCTCTAGGCTGGAGGTCAATGTCATGCTCTATACCTCTGATAGGTGGTAAACCTCTTAGTAACTCAATAGGAAACAAGTTAGCATATTCTTAGAGCAATGTCTGCACTTCGGCAGGTAATGCTCTGATATCCTTCAATTTAAGAAGTCTTTTAACCAATAAGAGTACAAACTCCTCCTCTTTAACATCCTTAGAAAATTACATTTGGGAAATCACTAGAGACTTCTTCTATAAGGATTTGGAAACCTTGATTTGTGATTCCTAAACTTCTCTCGAGCTCATAGGAGTTAGCATAGTCATCTTCCCATCTTTCCAGAACATATAAGTGCTCTTATATCCATCATTTAACACTTTCAAATTAAACAGCTAGAATCACCCCAGTAATATGTGTGAAGCATACATGGGTAAGACATTATACAACACTTAGTCCCTATATCTATTACCAATAGTGATTGGGACTTTGACTTGTTAGGCAATAGGTAGACCTCTTAATAAGTGTGTAAAACCATACGCTTATCTAAAGGATTTCTCTAACAATTATATGTGATTCAATAGATTTTTGAGCAAAAGTGTATGAATTTTCATTAAAATCACATATAATTACTCAACATAAGTGTATTTCATATTTTTGTGTTTTGATGCTCAAAAGTAACATATATTTAACGAATTTAAGCTCTTCATGTTTGATCTTGTAGGTCCTGGGGCTATTATGTAATGGTATCCCCAATTTAAAAAACTAGAAACAAAGAAAAAAGTAAAGAAGGAAACCTGGAAATTATAACTACCATCATGACGGTAAGCCTATCTACCGTCAAGATGGTACCTGGAATAGAATTGAATCAAGTTCTAAAATTAGAAGGGTTTATCGGCATGATGGTACACTTAACTCCTAAAGCAAAAATGCATTGTTTCATCAAAAGAAAAGAAGAGAAGCACACGACATGTGTCCATTGGCACACCGGTACCCTTGATTACCATCATGTCGGTAATGACCAGATATAAAATCCTCTTTTTTTGCATTTTTTACAGATTTTGGCTTTATAATTTCTAGGATTTAGGGTTTTAGTTTTTGCCATTTCTCTCTTCTTTAGGTTATCTTAGGTTACTTTTAGCATAGTTTTATTATTTCCATAGAGTTTTCTTGTATTTTTATGACCATGGTATAAACTATTAGTAGATTTTAGCTCTTTTCAAGGTTTGGGTTTGTAGATTTCCATTGCATCCATGGAGATTGTTAGGAAAATCTTGAGAAACTCCATTATTGAGGTTGAGGAGCTCGATATTGTAATGTTTCTCATACTTTTTCCATGTTTAATGTAATGGTTATTTTCATGTTCATGTGTATTATGTGTTAAATATTTATTCTCCATGAATGAGATAAATAGAGCTTATTATGCTTATGGATAGTGTGTAAACATGATGAAGTAGTTGTGGCTATCGATGTTTTAGTATTATGATAGTGTAAATCTAGGATTTTACTTAGTTTTATAGTGTAATTAGGTATAACTTGAGTGTTGGGTTAATGTCGAGCTAGATAGCGTTTCCCATACATTAGGCCTCTCCTTTTGTTATCCTAATAGGGTCTAGATACCATAATAGGATTTGAAAACCCTGAATATAACCTATGATTCCTAATTTGAATGGGTAATTCTTGAAAATTAGGACTAAAATCATTATATTCACTTAGAGCTAAAAATTGGTTGGACTGAGAAATCAATTTTAACATGGTTATTTGTGTAGTGACAGGACTTGAATAGCTAGCTGATAATGTAGATGAGATATTGATAAGACAATGCTCCTATTACATGATAGAATTTATGAAACAAGAGTTGGATAAATTCTATGAGTGTGAGTAAAATCCATATTTAAACTATCATAAATACTCTAATAAAATGGCTATAATAATCTTAGACGATTGTTTACTTGTTACTTATACATCTTTTATGAAGAAATCCACATCCTAATACTAAGAAATTGCTAAAATCCACACTTAATTCCATCATAGTTTTTACTTTTATTTAGATAATTTGCATGTTGTTTTCCTTAAAATTGATTAATTGGTTGCTTAGATTATAGTAAAATTAGTAGAATCTAGTACTTAGTTATCTTTCTAAACTCTATTCTTTCCTTTATTGCAAAATACGACCTTAGTTACTCTCCTTATACTATCAATAGATCGGTACTCTTGCCGTTCATTTGTAGTTTCCACTAAAATTTATTCATTTTTTTCTGCAAGTAAGTTCATTGATAGTATAACATTTCACTATTTTTAAAAAGGGGTAAATTTTTATTTGTATGTGACATTAATGGAAGTCAGAATGCTACACCACCTCCCTTCTCATTAAGCTAGTGAATCTTCTAGGGCTTAAGGTGAGAATAGGTTGGTAACTTCAGAGCCTTCACTACTCCTTGTACTATCGCATCGATACTACTTCCTCCATTTGATACAATCCACGGCTAAGGATAGACAAGGTTGGCCGTAGGGGTAGGTCCAATCCTACCAAAAGAATGAAAAGTAAATGGGAGTCAATGGTTTAGCAATCCTACGTACTAACTCTACAGATATAACACATTGTAAAACCACATACGGACTTAAGACTTGCTATATGTGATGTACCGGTCCCAACAATAGGGTTACTTACCACAATTCTTGCTAAAGGGATTGATCAGAGCTGGTAAGGGAGAGAGAACTTTCTGAGAGAAAAGACTCCAAAAGGAGGTTTTTCCATTAATCTTCTATATCTTTGCATTGTTACAAAAGTTGTTATTTATAGTATGTCCTAAACCTTAGTGGCAAAATTATAAATAATGTATAAGGCCTTAAACCCTAAAGAATTGGGCCCATAAATAAAATAAAGACAAACGTGTACAAAAATATAAAATTGTGCATTTTACAGGGAAAAGTCAGCATGCGGTCATTCCGCATGCCTTGGAGGTAGTCTCGTAGTGCTTGGCTAAGACACCAGAGAGGTCGGCCCATAATTGCTAAGTTTTGAAGTTAGTTGGCAATAGTTTCTTCAAAGGTATGCCAAGTGGATCCAACACTCAAAGTGATCTCTCAACCACTAAGTTGACAACAGACTTTAGCCGAGTGAATTCAACTCCTGGAAACATGATACCTTAGCCTATCAGCAAGCATGATGTTGAGTAAGTGATTGCTTGGGCATAAGTAAGTATCGGTTGTTGTCTCGACCTTATGCTTCTCGACACTCAATTTGTAAGAAATAGTATTATTCGGCTCGGTAGACAAAATGAGTCAGCAAGTAAAAGATCTCGGCTTTGGCAGTTGGGTTGAGTTGGTACCCCGAAGCCTATCACCATTGATGATCACAGCGCATAGGTAGCCATTCACTTGGTAATTTATGTGAAAGAGGTTCTGATAGGGATTAAGGACCGATTATACGCTCCCGAGCTTGAGAGCTTTCTCAAGTGGTCTACTAAGCTGTTGAGCTGTCCGAGGTGACTTAAGCATCGAGGAGCAGTGCTTACCCCAGTTTAATCTACCTAGCTTAATAGAGATTAAGGACCGATTATATACTCTCGAACCCGAGGGCTCTCTTAGGTGGTCTACCTTGTTCTATGAGGTGAGTTAAGTGCCGAAGAGCAGTGCCTGCCTTAGTTCAATTTGCCAAGCTACTTTGCTCTCCATGACATCCAAGATGTTGCCGGGGTGATCAACCAGCTTGCTGAGCCGAACCCTCCACTAAACAGTAGTTTAAGTGCCAAATCTGAATGCTACAATCTTTACTATGCCAAGGTCAAGTAGAACTGTTAGGAGCCAACCATCCTAAGTCAACCTTAATGTGAGCCATCCCTAACCAACCATTGTCCAGCCCCTTCTGACGTTGAACAAGCTTGAACCGAAGTCTACCCTTGCCCAGGACACAATACTATTAGAATTACAGTAAAAACGTGTGCACATTGTCCTTTATTGACATTCGTACTATCCTTTTTGACAAAGGACATCTGCATTCCTTCTTTTGCACAGTTTCATATTTTCCTTGTAAATTATTCTTTTTGTTTTTAGCAAATAAGGACCATTCTTTTGTAATTTATGTAACTTAGGATTTGCCCTAATGGGATGATATAAATACAGTCATATTGTAAAAATTAAGGGATCAAAATATAGAGAATATGCTAAACTTTTTTCTCTCTTGAGCTAAGTGTCTCTTTTATTCTTGAGCTACTCTTATTTAACCCATTCGAGCATGGACTAGTAGTGAGTGACCTCCGGCTATACTTGTGTGTCATATCAAGTGTGGCATGAGCTTATATGAGACGTTAGTGCGTCATATCCTTCGTTGGTGCACGGGAACCCCCTGCTCAACCTTTGACTATCATTTACCTTACGAGCTATCTTACGGCTTGGACCTACCCCTTTGGTTACATGTGATATTAGGTTCATGTGTTCATCCACAAGTCTATATCATCTTAGTATCAGAGCTCGGCTACATTCGAAGCTGGATTCTGCTACTATGTTCTTTTAATAGTTTGTCATTACTCTCATGTGATAGTAATTCTATTGTTAGCTTCAAAGTTTAGTAATGAGAAGTGTTTTGTACTCTGTTTTTTCCCTGTTTTCATTATACCCAAAACATTAATGTCAGATTCAAGTGTATAAGGAACTTTGGGGAACCAAGAAAGTGGTACTTAACATGGCTAGGGGTAAGAAGGAAGCTTTTCACGTTAATTAGTGGGTGATTGCTTGGATAGGCTTATCGACTTAGTAGTTAGCCTGGTAACTGTTATCTAAGAAGACAGACAACGAGCTAGAAATAGCCCCACCAGAGAATGTGAGTAGCAACAGCATGGCAATGGTCAGTTTGGTGGGGATAATGCCCTAGCTCACCTACCCTGAGTTGAAGGAGTTGGTAGGGATGCTAGATGAATGTTAGTGCTTAAAGAGATTGAGGATGAAGTAGAAGGAGTTGATAAGGCAGGGGAGTACTACAAGCTTAAGGAAAGAAATGTATAAGCTCCTAGAGTTGAAGGACTCAAGATGCGTATCCTAAGTTTTTTTGTAAGTGGTGATGCCAAAGACTACTTAGATTGGGTAGATAAGATTGAAAAGCAGTTTAAATGCTATGAAGTGCCTGACAATGTAAAGGTTAGACTTGTTGTGTTGGAGTTCATTGGTTATGCTGCTTTATGGTGGAAGAACTTGTAAGCCACTAGAAGAAGGGAAGGAGAACAAGAGATTAGGTATTAGGATGATATGAAGAGAGTTATGTGGAGAAGGCTTGTATTGAGCAATTATCTATAGGATGCCTTCAAGAGATTGCTAGAACTAAGACAAGGAGCATCGAGTGTAGATGCTTATGTTAAAGAGTTCTAGATGCTAATGATTCAACGTGAAGTTGTGGAGCTAAAAGACTGAACTGTGTCTTAATTCATTGGCAGATTGATGTATGAGATTGGAGATGTTCTAGAAACCTTGGACGTTAAAATGCTTGATGATGAAATCTATGCTGCCTAAAATATAGAAAGGTGCTGAATAAGAAGATTTCGACCACCCGTCAACCATCTTAGCAATATCCGACTTGTTCTAAGCAGACCTAAGCGAACGGAAATGAGCAAGGTCACTAAGACCCGACTTGCTCAGATTACCTGAGTAGAGGAAAAGGAACCCCCAAGGAAGTTTGAGAAAGGTTAGAGTTTAGGGAGGAAGACGAGTGAGATCAAGTGTTTTAAATGCCAAGGATTTGGACACATGGCTACTTAATGTCCGAATAGGCAAATGATGGTGATAAGAGGCAAGGTGCTGACCATAGAGGTCGATAGTACAGATGAAGAAGTAGAGGAGCTGAAAGGGGATGGACAAGCCTAGCTGTCCAATGAGGAAGTCATCTACAACTAAGAAGGCAACTTTATGCCTACTGCTCTAGTGTTGAGAAGGATGATGAGTATCAGTCTTGTACCCGAAGATGAATAGAGAGAAAATGTCTTCCATATTGGGTTTAAGGTGAACGAATCACTACGTGCACTAATTGTTGATAGTAGAAGCTGAACCATTACTGCCTTTAAATTTATGGTCCAGTAGCTAAAATTGCTAACCATGCCCTACCCAAAACCTTACAAGCTTCATTGGCTCACTGATAAGGGAGCCCTACAAGTGAACAAACAAGAATCTGTGCCGATCTGTATAGGTAAGTATCAAGATGAAGTGCTCTGTGATGTACTACCCATGAGTGTGTCCTACATTCTACTTGGATGACCATGGATGTTTGATTGAGCAGTTGTATATGACGACAGGAGAAACACGTGTTCTATGGAGCATGAAGGAAGAAGGGTGAAGTTAAGTCCCATGACTGCTAAGTAGGTAAAAATCATGCAGTCTCAACTTAGCCGAACCCTGAAGAAGGAGGCTTTGGTACTGACCTAAGCTGAATTGAAAAGAGAAATGGAGCTGGAGGGACTGACCTATCTTCTTGTCAAGAGGCTTCTAGAGATGGGACCCAGAGAGGAAGAGTTGCTGATCGAGGTAAAAACCCTATTGGAGGACTTTGTCGACTTGTTTTCGGAGGAGCTATCAGAAGGTCTACCCTTAATCTAAGGTGTCGAGCATGTAATTGACATATAACTAGGGGTTGCCCTGTCGAACAAGCCAGCCTATAGGATGAACCCTGAATAGGTTATCGAGTTGCAGAGGCAAGTAAGTGACCTCATGGAGAAAGGGTATGTGCACGAGTTCCTAAGCCCCTGTGTTGCATTGGCTTTATTAGTACCGAAGAAGGATGGTTCTTAGAGAATATGTGTGGATAGCTGAACAATCAACCGAATCACCACCAAGTACAAGTATCCCGTACCTAGGCTTGATGATATGCTAGATGAGTTAAGTGGAGCAAGAGTGTTATCCAAGATTGACCTTAAAGCTAGGTACCATCAGATTCAAATGCATGAAGGCGATGAGTGGAAAACCGCATTTAAGACACGATATGGTTTATATGAATGGCTTCTAATGCCATTTGAACTATCAAATTCACCGAGCACATTCATGTTGCTTATGAATCATGTGCTCCAAGAGTTACTAGGAAGAAGTGCGATTTCTGCCGATCCGAGATGATCTTCTTAGGATTTCTTGTGAGCAGAGGTAGCATCTAAGTTGATAAGGAGAAGATAAGAGCGATTATAGAATGGCTCGAGCTAACCTATTTTGCCAACATGAGAAGTTTTTACGACCTAGCATCATTCTATCACTGATTCATAAAGAATTTCAATATGATTGTAGCCCTACCCACGAAACTCTCAAAGAAGAATGTTGAATTCAGATGGGGTAAGAAAGAGAGGAGGAGTTTTGAAGATGAGAAGGAGAAGCTAAATATAGCTCCTGTCTTGGCTCTATCAAGCTTCGATAAAGTATTTGAGGTAGAATGTGATGAGTCTAGACTAGGCATAAGTGCTGTACTGATGCAAGAAGGTTGTCCTATTGCTTACTTCAGTGAGAAACTTCGAGGAGTTACACTCAACTATTTCATCTACGACAAGGAGTTGTACTCCTTAATCTGAGCCCTAACGGTGTAGCAACATTACCTACTACCTAAGGAATTCGTAATCTACACCAATCATGAATCCTTGAGATATCTAAAGAGCTAACCGAAGTTGTCTCGGAGATAGGCCAAGTGGGTTGAGTTTATGGAAGGTTTTTCTTACAACATAAAATACAAGAATGGAAAGAATAATGTAATGGTCGATACCTTATCGAGATGATATACCCACCTAATCGAACTGTAGACGAGGCTACTTAGTTTTTCAACCATCAAGAATTTGTATGCTGAAGACCCACACTTTGGTCCTATCTATGTACGTTATGAGGAAGGATGGATACTAGATGACTATCACAGGGAGGGCGGATACTTATTCAGAAAGAAGAGGCTATGTATCCCGACCTATTCTATGCGAGAACTGCTAGTGCGTGAGGTGCATGGAGGGGGATTGACAGGATACTTTGGCTAGCGCCGAACTTATGAGGTATTATCCTCCAGATATTTTTGGCCAAGGATGAAGAGAGATGTCTAGTCCATGCTGGAAAAGTATACGACCTGCTGAAAAGCAAAGAGTTGAGCTAAGCAAGTATACTACCAACCCTTGCCAACCCCGGCTAAACCATGCTCTAAGCTGAGTATAGACTTCAGGTTAGGATTGTTGAGGACATCTAATAATTCTTATTTTAAATATATTTCACATGGTGATTTTATAGTATTTCCCTTACATCTTTGGCTTTCTTTAAAGAAATTGATGCTTAATTGAGTAAAATTTTGATTTCATCATTCTTGGATTGAAAACGAAGAAAAGGAATCAAGTTTTACTCAATTTGGAGTTCAAATGAATGAGTTATCAAGTTTTGAAGTTATACAGTCTAGGACACAACTGTGTCCCCAAGTTGTGTCCATCCAGGAAGATTTGCCAAGGTCAGAAAGTTACATGACCTAGGGACACAACTGTATCCCAAGCTTTGTCTGGTGACGAAAAAAGAGACTTTATAATACATTATAAAAGGACTTACTAGGGTTTTGCACACAAGATGGGACACTCAAAAAAGAAAAGACTTGAAGAGAAGGAGAAGAAAAAGGTGAAAGCAATACCCAACTTCAAGATTGAAGAGATTTTTCATCAACAAAAAGGGGTTTTTTATGTTTTATTTCTTGATTTTGTTGGAATTCGTTTTTAGTTTCATTATGGTAGCTTAAGATTCTTGTATTTAGGATTATGTAACCTAGGGTTTCATGTGACTATTAGATTGATTGATAATTTTCAATAAAATTTCTATCTTTTCTTGATTCAATTATGTTATTTAATTGTTAATTGATATTTCTAGGGTATCAATCTATGATATTATGCATGATGATTAAGAAATCACATGTGTAATGAGATCTTGACATAATTGGAGAGAATTATATGTGTACTTAGAGATAAGATACATGTTTTTTTCGGAAAGTTGTTCTTTTGTGTGGGAATTCATTATACATTAATGCGATTCTAAATTATATTATTAAGCGAAGAGATTTCGGTAAATAATTTAGGATTAGGGTTAATATGCTTGAGAAAGGTGTCAACTTTAATTGTGAATTTCTCCGGTCAAGAATAATAGAGATTGAATTGGATACATTTTAAGCGGTCACATGTTAAACACTAGGGGAAATAATTCCTAAATACGTTATTTGCTTTCTTGAAGTTGTTCTTAGTTTTATCGCTTTCTAAATTGTTTAATCAAGTCTCATAATTAGGTTAGTTTGTTAATTTTAGTATTTTTAATCTATTCAACTCATCACAATTTTCCGGTTAAATAATAGAGCTAAGGTTAATATTAGTACTCAAAGTCTTTGAGGGATCGACTTGGACTCACATCCGCTATATTAAAACTGATAGGTGCACTTGCCTGATATCAACATCCCGAGGGAAGGACTCCATCATGGTGGTTGTGGATTGATTTAGTAAGATGGCACATTTCATGCCCTGTTCCAAAACTAACGATGCTTTGACTATCTCTTTTATTTTGTTATAGGAAGTAATTAAGTTGCACAGAATCCCCAGGACCATTGTTTGAGACTAAGACCCCAAGTTCATGAGCTACTTTTAGAGAACGTTGTGGAGGCGAATGGGAACTAAGCTATTGTATAGCATGTCCTGCCATCCACAAATCGATGGGTAGACCAAAGTTGTTAATCGAACTGTAGGAACTTTGTTACGGGTCATTATCGGATGAAACATGGCTTGCCAATCGGGATCTATGTTTGCCAATCATCAAATTTGCTTACAATCGAACCGCCCATAGTGTTACAAGCATGTCTCCATTTGAATTCACCTACGGGTTCAACCTTGAGCTCCCATTAGACTAAGTACCCTAACTGAGGAATGATGATGATGACTAGCCGGTCGTCGAGAAAGTTGAAGCCATCAAAATAATGTACCAGAAGGTTGTAGAGCAATTGGGTCGAGCTGCTATTAAGCTTGAGAAGCAAAGCCGAGGGTAAAAGAAGAAAGAATTTCAATCAAGTGATTTGGTCTGGATACACCATAGCAAGGAACGATACCTAAATTTGAGGAAGAACAAGTTGTCTCTTAGAGCTAATGGACCTTTTAGAGTGCTTGAAAAGATCAATCCTAACACTTATAGGATTGAATTGCTTGAAGGATATGGGGTCTCAGACTCTTTCAACATTGCCGACCTTTAACCTTACACTTCTGAAGATGAGCAAATTGGACTTGAACCAAATTTGATCCCAAATCTCAAACAATCCGGAGGGGATGATAGGGATTAAGGACCGATTATACACTCCCAAGCTTGAAGGCTCTCTCAGGTGGTCCACCAAGCTGTCTGAGGTGAGTACTGCCGAGCTACTTTGTTCTCCATGCCATCCAAGATGTTGCCGAGGTGATCAACCAGCTTGTCAAGTCGAACCCTCTACTGAACCATAGTCTAAGTACCAAATCTGAATGCAACAATCTCCACTGTACCAAGGCCGAGCAAAACTGTCAGGAGCCAACCATCCTAGGTCAACCACAATGTGAGCCATCCCTAAACCAACTACTGTCCAGCCCCTTCTAACGCCGAACAGGCTTGAATCGAGGCCTACCCCTTCCCAGGACACAATACTATCAGAATTATAGTAAAAACTTGTGCACATTGTCCTTTACTGACATTTGTACTATCCTTTCTAACAAAGGACATCCATGTTCCTTCTTCTATACATTTTTATATTTTCCTTGTAAATTATTCTTTTTGTTTTTAGCAAATAAGGACCATTCTTTTGTAATTTATGTAACTTAGGATTTGCCCTAATGGGATGATATAAATACTATCATATTGTAAAAGTTAAGGGATCAGAATACAAAGAATACACTAAACTTTTTTCACTCTCGAGCTAAGTGTCCCTCTTACTCTTGAGATACTTTTATCTAACCTATTTAAGCAGAGACTAGTGATGAGTGATCTTTGGCCATACATGTATATCATGTCAAGTGTGGCTTAAGCTCGTATGAGGCATTGGTGCATCATATCCTTCGTTGGTACATGGGAACCCCCTACTTAACCTTCGATTATCATTTATCTTTCAAGCCATCTTGTAGCTTAGACCCACCCCTTTGGTTATGTGTGATATTGGGTTCGTGTGCTTATCTACAAGTTTGTATCATAGCTACTTTGCTCTCCATGCTATTCAAGGCGTTGCTGAGGTGACCAACTGACGTACCAAACTGAACCTTCCATTGTGCATTAATCTAAGCACAAATCTGAATATAGCAATCTCCACAGTATCAAGGCCGAGCTAATAACTGTCAGGAGTCGATCATTCAATGTTAACCCCACTGTAAACTATCCTTGAGTCAACCCCAATCCAGCCCCAATAGTTAAGGTACCAAAATTTTGATGCTGAACAGACTTGAATAGGGGCCCACCCTTGCTCGGATCATATTATTGTCAAAATCGTAAAGTAAAAACATACGTACACTGTCCTTTCTGATAGATGACGTTCGCTGTGCATGATTTCATGTTTTCCCTGTAAATTATTTTCCTTTTATTTAGCAAATAGGGATTCATTTTTATAATTATCTGTAACATAGAACTTACCCTAACAGGGTACTATAAATAATCACATAATGTAACAGCCGCGATAACATATAAAAGAATACATTGAACTTTTACCCTCTCTTGAGCTAAGTGTCATCCTATTTACTCTTGAGTTACTCTTATCTAGCCAATTCGAGCGTGAACTAGTGGCGAGTGACCTCTGGCCATACTTGTGCATCATATCCATCGTCGGTGTACGAGAACCCACTGCTTATTCTCGACTATCATTTACTTTTCAAGTCATCTTATGGCTTAGACTTATCCCTTTGGTTACTTGTGATATTAGGTTCGTGTGTTCATCTAAGAGTCTATATCATCTTGGTATCAAAGCCTGGCTACGTTCAAAGCTAGATTTTGCTACTGTTTTCTTTTAATAGTTGTCATTGCTTTCATGTGATAGTGTTTCTATTTTTAGCTTTAAAGTTTAGTAGTTGAGAAGTGTTATGTACTTTGTTTTCTCCTGTTTTCGATACACCAAAATAGAGTATGGTTGACTGTGTGCTTGTTGTGAAATTGTCATTGTGAAGTAACCATTAATGTCGGATTTAAGTATGTAAGGAACTTTGGGAGACCAAGAAAGTGGTACTCGACATGACTAAGGGCAAGAAGGAAGCTTCTCACCTCAATCAGTGGGTAATCGCTTGGATAGGCTTACCGACTTGGTAGTTAGTCTGGTGACTGTTATCCAAGAAGATAGGCAACGGACTAAAGATAGCCCCACTAGGGAACGGGAACAATAGTAGTGAGGCAATAGACAGTTTGGCTGAGTTAATGCCTTAACTCGACTACCCTGAGCTGAAGGAGTTGGTAGGGACACTAGAAGAAGGTTAGCACTTGAAGAGATTGAGGAGGAAGCAAAAGGAGATGATGAGGTAGAGGATACTTCAAGCCTGAGGAAAGAAATGCATGAGCCCCAAGAGTTGAAGGATTAAGGATGTGTATTCCAAGTTTCTCTAGTAATAGTGATGCCGAGGACTACCTGGATTGGGTAGATAAGATTGGAAAGCAGTTTAAATGCTACGAAGTGCTTGATAATGTGAAAGTTAGACTTGTTGTTTGGAGTTCACCAGTTATGCCGCTGTATGGTGGAAGAACTTGCAAGCTGCCAGAAGAAGGGAAGGAGAATGAGAGATTAGGAGTGAGGATGATATGAAGAGAGTTATGCAAAAAAGGTTTGTGCCGAGCTATTATCTATATGATGCCTTCAAGAGACTTCAAGAATTGAGACAAGGATGCGAAGTTGTAGAGCCCAAGAACTGAACTATATCTCGATTCATTAGTGGGTTGAAGTATGAGATTGGAGGTGTCCTGAAAACCTTATATGTTAGAACACTTGATAGCGTAATCTAAGCCACCCAAAGGATAGAAAGGCGCCAAATGGGAAGATTCCAACCCCCTGTTAGCCGACTAGGAAGTAATCTAACTATTTTGAGTAGACCAATGCAAATGGAACCGAGTAAGGCTATCGACACTTAACCTATTCCGACCATTTAAGCTGAGGAGAAGGAACCCCCAAGGAAGTTTGAGAAAGGCTGAAATTCAAGGAGGAAGATGAGTGAGATCAAGTGTTTTAAATGCCAAGGATTTAGACACATGGCCACTCAATGTCTGAACAGGCGAATGATGGTGATTAAAGGCAAAGCGCCAACCGCGAAGGTCGATAGTATAGATGAAGAAGTAGAGGAGCTGAAAGAGGATAGACAAACCGAGCTGTCCGATAAAGAAGTCATCTATAGCGAGGAAGGCAACTTCATGCCTACCTCTTTAATGTTGAGAAGGACGATGAGTGTCAGTCCTATACCCAAAGACGAACAGAGAGAAAATCTCTTCCATATTGGGTGCAAGGTGAACAAATCACTATGTGCACTGATTGTTGACAGTGGAAGCTGCACCCATGCTACCTTTGCATTTATGGTCTAGTAGCTAAAATTGCCGACCATGCCCCACCCGAAACCTTACAAGCTTCATTGGCTTAGTGATAAGGGAGCCCTAGGAGATTTTAGGAAAATAAGATTTATTGTTTAGGAATCTTTAGTTGTATTAGGGTTACTTACCTTTATTTGGATAGTTTTTTATTTTTAACATAGTTAGGTTCCTTTATAGGTTAAATATATATTGTTTGTAGATCATAATAGGGTATAAGCCAATTGGCCCAATGGTAAAGTACTTGGTCTTGAGAAGGGGAATGAATTAGAGGTCTTGGGTTCAACACTTAAATCAGGTACTTTGTGCCTTTATTTGTAATTGGAACTTGCTACGTGTACATGTGGTAGGATGCCATTGGTTCAAGAGGCTGACACAGCACCACATGGTGCTACGACAACAAACTTTCCTTCCCTTTCCTTCCTTTCCCTCTCTTTCTCACGTAAAATTAGCTTAAGGTCATCACTTCATGGACATTTTCAATCGTGTTTTCTTCATAATTTTACTGAATTAATGACAAGATCATAAAGATTACATGGCCATCTTTCAATTGATACCAACAAGATGTCCAAGTTCATTCATTTATTAGGTCAAATTGGATTTGAAATTCGAGATGAAAGCTTTAATATGTGGGTTTCATTGTAAGTTGATTCTTGCCTCATTATTGTGAATCTAAGATTCCATTGCAATTTTTTAGCAAAAACAAAGATTTAGGAAGCAATTTTAACCTTCAATTACATTTTTTCCATTCAAATCAATAATCAAAGAAGGTAAAATCTAACCTTTGATTTCATACATTCAAGACCATCTATGGTTTTCCCTCTTTGATTCGAGCTTATATAGTATAAATAAAGAGTCGAGCAAGTTCTTAAGACATCAAATTCACTCTCCAATCCACTTAAAAACACATCCTTGTACTCTCTCTCTCTTTCTAATGCTCATTCAAGCTTAAAGCTTTTTTGAGCTAATTCACCTATGCAATGGTGTTCCTTGAGCCCCCAGCTCTATGAAGATAGTACTTTGAGCTACTACCGTGCCTCCAATCTTCATAACTACTAAACCCTAACTAGCCATGACCTCCCCTTCAAAACACCACACATCTATCACCATTACTCAAAACCAGCATCATAACTACATTGGTAGGCCTAAAAAACGTATGACCTAGCTCCTTCTCGCAACCCCTTGAGCTACCATAGTCATCAACCACTACTACCATCAAACCCAACAACCACCTAACGGCCACCTAACTTAGTGGCACTTACCTTAACTACCCTATCTCTAATCTAAAACAAATGGCAACATGATCTCCTACAAAAAAATTTGTAGTAAAAGTGCCTAAAGTAGGCTCCAGAGCACCCTGCGGCCACTCCTTCTTCACCTCCTTGCTACTAACATACAACACATGTGTTCGGGTTGGGCTATTTGAAGACCATTCAACCCATACCCTACTGCCTTGGATTTGGTTCATTTCCTTTTTATTTTATTTCTCTCTTTTCCTTTTTGTTGTCTTTCCTTTTTTTTTATTTATTTATTTTATAATTTTTTTCTTTTTTTTTATCTTATTGAAAAAAAAAATCCAAAAATGATAAGAAAAAAAAAGTATAGAAGAAGAAAAAAAAGAGAGAAAGGAAGGCTTTGTTACTTTATTTTTTGATCAAAAAATTAAAAAAAAATAAAGAATTAAAAAATTAAATAAAGACTGTATGTTTTAACACTTAGAAAAATATTTTTACAAGTCTAATCAATAGAGCCCCTTTCAAAAGTAGGATTTTCTTAAAATTTTTCAAACCAATAAGTACTTAATTAATTAAGACCCTTTTAGAATTTTTCATAATCGAAAATGAATTGATAAAGACATGAAGATGATTGTTTTCAAAATTAAAAGTGACCAATACAGTTTAGTTTTTGGAACGAACTACGAAAGTTTAATCCTGAATAGCGGGTACGTGGGCATCCTACGCAATTACAAAGCAACTTAAAATATGAAAAAATCTATTTTTCCCCCCTTTGTAAATAATTAGTTTTTTTTTTCTTGTTTAGATAAATATAATTCCTTTATTCATATATTTATAGAATAGAAATCATTCTTTCAATTTAAAAGGGTATATTGAAAAATAAGTTTATATTTGGAAGGTTAAGATGGTACCTACATAGGGTTTACTAGGGTAGCCCTCAAACTTAGATTACTAGTTTCTTGAACCCTTTCAAAATTAAAATAAAAAAAAAACGGTTTTCAAAATTGTAGATCAGCGGCTAAATTAGAATCAATTCACCTAATTGATTTTAATTAAATCACTTTTCTCGGTTTTACTAGGTGGCAACTTCAAGCATTTTCAAAGATAAAAGAAACTGGGTTTTCCTTAAATATTATTGAAGATTTAAACTAAATAGGCATTGGGTTTGGTTTAAATTGGTTTAAGGCAAATGAATGAAAAAATCGAAGATTTTAAGCTAGATAGTGCCATCGAACTAACAATATTGTCTATATGGCTAATATGTTTTTGTAAGAGGTTGTTCAACTACATAGTATGCTGAAGACCATTGTCTTAGATCAAGATACAAAATTCCTAAGCTATTTTTAGATGATACTATGGAGAAGACTTAGGATTAATCTTGTGTTCAACTCTAGTAGCCACCCTTAAGTTAATGTTTAGACTAAAGTGTTGAACAAGACATTAGGCAGCCTACTTTGAGCTATCGTGGGAAAGAATTTAAGAGGTAGGGACTTGCGCTTACCAATCGTGGAGTTTGCTTACAACTGGACTATCCACAATATCATTGAGAACCACCCTTTTAAGGTCGTTTATGGCCTCAATCCCATTATTCCTTCAGACTTGATTAGTACCCCTGTAGTTGCTAAAGAGAGTCAATCTAGAGTTGCCTAGGCCTAAGGATTACAAGAGCTACACCAGTCTGTAGCTAGGAAGATAGCTAAGTTCAATAAGAGACAACGAGAAATTGATAGTCATGGTCACCAAATTGTTTCTTTCAAGCTAGGCAACTTAGTATGGATTCACCTCAGTTAAGAGAGATTTCTACACTTGAGACACAGTAAACTATCTCTATGAGCTAATGGTCCATTAAAGTCTTGAAGAAGATTAATCATAACACTTACTAGATCAAACTACTTGAGAACTATAGTGTTTGCCTTACCTTCAACATAATCGATCTGATCCCTCACCAACCTAAAGAAATTATAGACAAGACTAAAGGGGAGCCACCATAAGAAGCCCCATTAAATTTGAGGACAAATCTTTTTGATCCCCAAGCAAATGATAAGAATCAACTCTCTAGACCAATCACTAGAAGCTAAGCTAAGGGATTATTAAGACTCATTCAATGCATCCTAGCTCTAGACTAATCACTAGAATCAACCCCCATTGCGAAAATCTTACCATGATCCAGGTAGCTCCTAAGCTGACTAGCATCGAACCTTTACCGTAGCTGAGCTATCGAGCTACCTAACTTGAAGAGGATATGAATATCCTTAAGTGTCTAAGCTCTGATCTGGACCAAGTCAAGTCAGCTTGGTTCCCAAACCTTCTCTTAACATCCTTTAAGTTCATTTCTACAACTGTAAAATTGCCCTTGACTTCACATCAACAAGACTGGCCTCTATACAAATCACCAGTCAGTTACTGATATGTGCCTCCTAGTATAACATCCAAAAGGATTCTTTTCCTTTTTTTGTACAAAATATTGATTGTCAAATTTACCCCTTTTAGTATATTTTAGGAATCTTTTCATACATTATCTATTTTGTCTATTCCTTCATTATTGTAACCCTAGTTGAGGATGGATAAAAGCGTCACTAACATATATGCAAACATTAGATATTTCTATTATTGAAATTACAAGTTTCCTTTATAGAGCAACCTTAGTGTTCTCTCTTTATCCTTAACTCTTATCTATTCCCTTTAGCAAGGAATGATAGTGAGTGACCTTAGTTTAGCATTCATGTAATATATCAAATTTTTGGATTAGGCTGAGTAAGATCAATTGGTGTGTCATATCCAATTGGTAGCTACTTGGATTTGCTAACCCCCTTTTTATTTTCTTTTATTCTTATCCATTGTGGTGTTGCTCCATATATATGACCCTAGAGATGCATCAATAGCCAATTGGGTATATAGGATCAAAACTTCTATGAGAATCACAGCTTTGACTCCATATATTAGAGAAAAGGGAGTTGCTTGTGTTGGACTTCGCATCAATAGTATGATGTCACCTTTAATTTTATCTTAATGATTGTTATCTATAAGGAAGTTTTAGTTTGTAAGCATTTTTCTTAGAATTACTAACTCTTAACCCTAATTGTGTCTATTAGAATCTCTTCTGAATTAATAACCAACCAGAATCGCATTAACATCATGATAATTTATTAAATTCCCTCAGAATGCAACAACTTTCCTAATAATATTTCTACTATCAGGGTAAGTTGTTCCAATGAATTGATCTATTCAATAGAATTGTCTCTCGACATATTCCATCAAAATCGATCATAAGTTAGTGTCGTGTATTACCACATACTTAAATTTATTAAGTTTAATTCACCGAAATTAACGAGAAATTAGGAAATCACTAACTTAAGTAGCTGTTCATACTAAAGTGATGTAGCAAGCCCTAAATTACTACTCACACATGGTAAGATAACAACACATATTGACAAAACGAAGAGATAACAAAGAATGCAACATAAGATAAGTAGAAGAATAAAACTCCTTTTTAGATCCATTGTAGAAGTCTTTACAATGAATTCACATCTTCTCTCTCGAGTAATTTTGGGAAAAGTACATGGTGTAGCACTTAATAATTGTGCAAAAAAATAGAAAGCATAATGGGTACAAAGATGGATGAATAAATGTGTTTGTGGTTAATCCCAAAAACCAAGGTTTAGATTGTCTAAAAGATGAATATGATGATTCCTATTTGAATTTTTAGGTATATTTATATTCTTCTTGCCAAAAGGTCCGAATACACTATTCCAAGATGCCCAATGGGTTTTAAAATTGTTAAATACATCGGTTTGTATGAAAAATTTAAAGAGGAACAATTGTGTCCATTCTCATCATGTTAATGATTTAGGGTGTGATAATCTTAGAAAAGAATCATCTTCACCCACTATAGGAGTGATGTGGAACGTGATCACCTCATTGCAATATTTCATCTCCTTATGCCCGTGATAGAGGGAGTGATTACCCTTTTGATGTGCTATCGTGGCTATGATGAACAAGTGGATAATAACTTCACCCTTGGTCATACCCACGATAGAGGGAGTGACAAACATCGGGCACTCAAATCTTCTTTGATCATGCCCGTGATCAAATATGTAGTGATCTTCCTTCTAAATTTTTCTTTCACCACGGGCAATATAGATTTGAATCACATTGTTCTTGTGGAATTTAATCTCCTCTTTACTTCATCTTAAACGAATATTGTCTCCTTGCTCTTGAATCATCTGAAATTGATATATTACACAATTAGGTACCAAAAACTTAAGAAATGAACTCAATTATGATCGGTTTATGCTTAAATATGCCTAAAAAGTGTAGAATAATTGCTGATTATCAGATTCCAAATCTACATATGAAGTTATCCTTTATGAAACTCGCAACCATTATTCTCATTGCCTTCTTTAGAGGAGTTTCCTCTACCTATTTTGTAAAACATTCTGTACATACTAGATGGTAGGTACATAGGGCCAAAAGATCAAACACCCAAATGTAAAAAGGCTATGGAGTTGTTATGATATAGAGTGTAATTGTAGGGGCATAGATGGCATTGCTAAGCTATTAACAAACAACATATATCTTAGTGAACTTAGAAGCATTCATCTCCATTGTCAGCCAATAGTATCATTTGTCAAGCAAGTGTTAGTATAGCTTCCTTGCTCCTTAGTGCTTTCTATACTTTCCAACATGCGCTTTAATTAAGATTGCTTCTATTTTGGAAGGGTAATGCACTTCAACGGTTTTCCCATAAACAAGAATCTATATAATTTATCCTCATCCATAAGGTACTTCCTCACCTTTCATTATATAAGTTTGGTGTTCGTATTATTTCGGGTAGCACATTATTCTTCAAATAATTAATGTATAGACACCTTTAGTCTCTAGCACTGGATATAAAATTGCTCTCACTCAGTTAGGTAACTCAAAACACTTAGGATAATGTGACTATACTTAAGGTGCATCTTTTCCCATTGATGGCTAATAATTCCCTACGTATTTATTCTCATTGCCTTCTTTAGAGGAGTTGCCTCTACCCATTTTGTAAAACATTCTGTACATACTAGATGGTAGGTACATAGGGCCAAAAGATCAAACACCCAAATGTAAAAAGGCTATGGAGTTGTTATGATATAGAGTGTAATTGTAGGGGCATAGATGGCATTGCTAAGCTATTAACAAACAACGTATATCTTAGTGAACTTAGAAGCATTCATCTCCATTGTCAGCCAATAGTATCATTTGTCAAGCAAGTGTTAATATAACTTCCTTGCTCCTTAGTGCTTTCTATACTTTCCAACATGCGCTTCAATTAAGATTGCTTCTATTTTGGAAGGGTAATGCACTTCAACGGTTTTCCCATAAACAAGAATCTATATAATTTATCCTCATCCATAAGGTACTTCCTCACCTTTCATTATATAAGTTTGGTGTTCGTATTATTTGTGGGTAGCACATTATTCTTCAAATAATTAATGTATAAACGCCTCTAGTCTCTAGTACTAGATATAAAATTGCTCTCACTTAGTTAGGTAACTCAGAACACTTAGGATAATGTGACTATACTTAAGGTGCATCTTTTCCCATTGATGGCCAATAATTCCCTACGTATTAAATATAGCAGTATAAGGGTGGCCCTTCTTCTTTATACCAAATATGGTGATACTTATCCAACTTAAGACAAGCTTCTTTAGCACTAATGTAACAAGACAATACACCTTTAAGGAAATTTATGCAACTCCTCGTCCTTATCTAGAAAATTCAAAGTTGTGCATAGTAAGATTTCTTAACTAGTTGAATGTTCAAGCTATCTATCACATCTTGAATTGGAACTTTAGATGTTAAGGTGGCTAACGCATAAGCATATTGATTTATGGATTGAGTTGTGTACTCATATCGCTTTGAGTTAGATCTTCTAACCATAGCCTACACTACAGCCTTATAAAGCATTAGTGTACGTTCTTTTAATCCAAATTTACCAATAGCCTACTTAAAGATCATATTAGAGTCACCTTGAATGCACAAATGATGTACTTTTTTCTTGCATAAATAATAACCCAATCAATAAGGCCTCATACTTAGTTTCAATATTGATGCATCAAAAGTCAAAATTTAAATGCTAATGGTATCACTTGACCCTTTAGCGATGTCAATACAATTCCTACCCTTAACCTTTACTTCCTATAGAGCCATTAAATTAAAGTGTCTACTCTCTATCAACTTTGACCATTAAAGAATCTTCATGAAATTTTAATATGGTAACCATAATTGAGCCTTCTTTCACAATAAGGAAATGCATTGAATAGTCAACTAAGGCTTATGACTTGATGGTCCTAAGAGGTTGTACCAAATTGTCGAACTCTCGAAGGAGTAGCCACTTAGCAGCTTATTGAAACAAAGTTGGTCATGATAGCAAGTATTTGATTAGATTTGAGTAGGTAACCAAATTGATCTTGTGTGCTAAGAAGTAGTACCTTATTTTTTGCATTGTAAACACTAGTGCAAAATAGTATTTCGTATAAGCTAGATAGTTGACCTTAGTTCATTAAAGGGTTTGGATCAAGTAATAGATAGGTTGCTCTTAGTCATCTACTTCTTGCGTGGGTAAAGCCTCAATAGACCTATTGGTAGGGGTAAGATACAAGACTGATGGTAGTCCTTTGATTGGCATGGTTATGGTCTAGGAGATTATGATCATCTTAATCCTTTGAATCTCATCCTTATGGACTTGTTTCCATTCAAATGAAGTTTCTTTCTTTAAGTGTTGATGTAAAGGGATTGAGATCTTTATGAGTGTAGGCATGAACCTTCTAATATACAAGACCTTACTTGTAAAAGTTTTTAATTCCTTCAAAGTAGTATAGGAAGGCATATACCTTATAGCTTATACCTTTGCAAGATCAACATTAATTCCTTTCCTATAGATAAGAAACTCAAGAAACATATTTAAGAGGATTAAAGTGAAGCCTGTATAGTCAACACTATTAAAAAACTTTTCATAATTGGATCACATATTCAAGTGCTCTTTTAGACTTGATGACTCTATCATCAATGTAGTCCTCTATGAAATCATGCACCATGTCATGAATTATGGTAGTCATCACCCTTTGGTATGTTGCGCCCATATTTTTAAGTCCAAATGGCATGATGGTATAGTAAAAGTTCCCTAATAGTGTCCAAAAGGTAGTGTACTCTGCATTTTTTATTGCCATCTTAATTTGATTACAGCTAGTGAAATCATCCATGAGTGAGAACAACTCGTGCCCAGTCATAGCATCTATCAAGTTATTGACGTTTAGATCTTAGAAGCCTATGCATACTGCTATTTGCCGTGGTTCTTTCTCAAGGGGACAATATTAGTAAGCTAAGTGGGATGTTCAGTTGCCTTCATGAATTCAGTTTGTAATAACTTCTTAACCTCTTACTTGATCTACACTTCAAATTCGGGACAAAACACTTGTTATCCTTATTTTATGGTGTGACTCTTAGAGTGATATTCAATCTATGTACCACAAGACTAAGATCTAGACTTAGTATCTCTTTGCACATCCAATTCTTCTATTTTCTTAGCGTGAGATTCATTTGATCATACATTTTTGTATGGTAAGTTGAACTCCATGCATTGGTATGGGATTTAAAGAAGAGAGATCTACTTCCCTAGACCCTTGAAAATGTCATAGTAGTACATGCATCATCCGTCTTCCTTGATGAAACTTTCAATTCTATTAGTTTGTTTATTCTTCTTTCTTCCTCTATGATAACCACACTTCTTTCCTTTCTTTTTCTAGCTTTCTTAAACTTCTTCCCACATAGGAAATGCAACACTAGAGGGCTTAGCTATTGTCGTTTCTCCGTCTTCGGCAAAATCATCAAAGAAAGCCGACTTAGTAAAATATGACTCATATTGTTTGAAATGGTTCTTCATAACTAAGATATATACATCTTTCCCCTTCCAATACCCTTTGATATATTGATGTAATGTTGAAGGGACCATGTTTTGATCTTGTACCTACTTTCTGCTTATGAGCAAATGTTTTGAATTAAAGCCAGGGATGCCTTACGCTGGTAGATGATGAAAATATTGATATCACTTTTAGGCCTACTGGGTTAGTTGTCGAGAATGATGTCAATAACGATGTCAATAACTACAACGAAATACAAGAGAGCTAGCAAAGGCACGAGATGAGTAGAATTTCTATTGATGAGCCGACTAAGATGATTATTATTGGAGTCAATGATAACTTGAAGAATTTGAAGATTAGAGGGAGTTTGAAAGAAGAACGAAAGGTAGAAATAACTGCATTGTTATTCAAGTATCAAGATGTGTTCACATGATCTTATGAAGATATGACCGGGTTAGATCCATTGATTATGGTCTACTATTTACCCATATGAGAAGATATCAAACCTAAGAAGCAGAAGCTAAAGAGATTCTAACTAGATATCTTGTTTAAGATTAAAGACGAAGTCAAGAAGTTACTTAAGGTAGGTTTCATCGAGGTATCTGATTATCCTAAGTGGGTAGCCAATATTGTATCAATGATGAAGAAGAATGGGAAGGTTAGAATGTACGTAGGTTTTTGAGACCTCAATCAAGTAACACTAAAAGATAACTTTCCTTTTGCCCTATATTGATATCTTGGTAGATAACACAGCTGGGAACCATCTCTTTTCATTTATGGATGGATTCTCCAAGTATAATCAGATTTAGATGTCTAAAGAAGATAAGAACAAGATGACTTTCATTACAACTTGGGGAACATTTTGCTACAACGTAATACCTTTCGGAAAAAATGGGAGGGCAACATACCAAAAATTCATGGTCGCAATCTTTCATGACATGATGCATAAAGAAGTAGAAGTATACATCAACAATATGATTACAAAATCCAAAGAAGGGAAAAAACATGTAGATAATCTAAGGAGGGTGTTTGATAAGTTGAGAAAGTTTTAATTGAAGTTGAACCTAGAGAAGTATGCCTTCGAAGTAACATTAGGGAAAGTATTAGGTTTCATAATTAGTCAAAAGGGCATCAAAGTGGACTCTAATAAAGTTAAAGCAATAATTGACTTACTCTCTCTATGTACACTTAAAGAGGTTAGAGGCTTATTAGGTCATTTAAACTACATAGGTTGGTTCTATGTACACTTAAAGAGGTTAGAGGCTTATTAGGTCATTTAAACTACATAGGTTGGTTCATATCTTCGCTTATAAATAATTGTCATCCCTTGTTTAAATTGTTGAGGAAAAATGCCACCATAAATTGGGACAAATAATGCAATGAAGCCTTCACAACAATTAAGGAATACCTCATGAACCATCCAGTTCTAGTAGCCCCTAAACTTGAGAAGCCATTGTTCTAGTACC
This sequence comes from Lumnitzera littorea, assembly GCA_024138015.1. Classification (NCBI taxonomy): domain Eukaryota; kingdom Viridiplantae; phylum Streptophyta; class Magnoliopsida; order Myrtales; family Combretaceae; genus Lumnitzera; species Lumnitzera littorea. Next base: position 55,720,489 of record JAMXBB010000012.1, on the reverse strand, counting down.
CAACCATATTACTAGAGTCCATGGGATGTATGCTTGGTCAAAAAGATGAGTAAGGAAAGGAGTGAGTTGTATACTACTTGAGTAAGAAGTTTATAGAAGGAGAATAGAAATATTCTAAAATTGAACAAACATATCGTGCTTTGGTTTGGATCATGCATCAACTCAAACAATATACGCTTTACTATTTGATTGAATTATTGACTCAACATGATCCCTTAAGGTATTTGGTAGAAAAGTCGACCCTGATTGGTAGAATATCAAAGAAGCAAATGTTATTGTCAAAGTTCAACATCACATACATGAACTAGAATTCAGTTAAGGGGTAAGCCTTAGCAGATCAATTAGTAAAAAGTCCCCCTAATGATACCCCTTAAGAAATACATGTCAAATTTCCTAATAAAGATGTCTTAGTAGCTAAAAGTGATTTTGATGAAGAGAAAGATGAAAAGCTCCCAAAATGGAAGATGTTCCATGATGGAGTTGCAAATGTGTTTAGGTGTAGAATTGGGGCAATATTGATATCCCTTAGAGGTGTGTAGTTCCTGGTAGTTGTAAGACTCATTTTCCCATATACCAACAGTATCATTGAATACAAGGCATGCATTGTAGGACGCAAAACGGCCTTGGATAAAGATATTCAAGATTTAGAAGTATATAGGGGTTTCCTCACTCATTATTGGCTAAGCTTAGGGAGAATATAAAACGAAGGATCTTAAACCGATACCTTATCACTAGCGCTTAACTAAATTAATGGAGAAATTTGAAGAAATCACATTCACTCACATACTAAGGACTCAGAATCAATTTATTGATGTGTTAGCTACTTTGGCATCCATGATCTAAATATCCAATGGAGTTAAAATTCAACCTCTTACAATTGAAGTTGAAGAAAAACCTGCTTTTTGTTTGGCAATCGAATGTGCACATGACAAAAAGCCTTGGTACCATGCTATTAAAATGTTCCTACAATAAGGTACGTATGATAATAAAGCTAAGAAAAAGAATAGCAAGGTGATTAGAAGATTGGTTATCTAGTTCTTAATAAGTGAGTCTACCTTGTATTGTCAATCATTTGATAAGACACTTCTAAGGTGTATAGATGACAAAGAGGCCGAGGTTTTGATGAAGGCAGTACACAAAGAAGTATGTAGCCCCAACATGAATGGTTACATGCTCACTAAGAAGATTATGAGGCTAGGATACTATTGGTCAACCATGAAAAGCAATTGCATCAAGCATGTCAAGCACTGTTACTTATGTTATGCAAACAAGATAAATGCTTTGCCCCAATAATTACACATGCTATCGGCGCCATGGCCATTTTCAATGTGGGGCATAGACATCATCGACCCAATTACTTTAAAGGCATCCAACAATCATCACTTCATACTGGTCGCCATCGATTATTTTAGTAATTGGGTTGAAGCCTCATCTTATTCAAGTGTTACTAAAGGGGTAGTGGTCAAGTTCATCAAGAAAGATATCTTAGCTCGATACGGGGCTTTGGAAATGATCATCATTAACAATAACACAAATCTCAACAACAATCTTATGTCAGATTTATGCTGATAGTTTAAGATCATCCATAGGAACTTTATCCCTTATTGACCTTAGTGAATGGAGCTATCAAAGTAGCTAACAAAAATCTCAAAAGAATAATAAAAAAGATGGTTGTTACATATAAGGATTGGCATGAAATGTTGCCATTCGCACTCATGGTCTATCGAACTTCTATTAAAACATTGATAGGGGCAACGCCTTACTCCTTAGTATATGGCATTGAAGTAGTATTATTAGTAGAAGTCAAAATCTCGTCTTTTAGAGTGTTATTAGAAACTTAGTTGGATGAGGCTAATTGGGTAAAGAAGTGCATCGAGCAGTTGTATTTGATTGATGAAAAAAGATTGATAGCCCTATGTCACAATCAATGTTATCAACAAAGAATGGCTCAAGCTTTTAACAAAAGGGTACGGCCCCAAAAATTCAAAGAGGGTGATATATTGTTGAGAAAAGCTCTCCCCAATGCATAACACTTTAGAGGAAAATTTGCTCCTAATTACGAAAGTCCTTATATCATGAAGCGAGTGCTACCAGGAGGGGCTTTAATTTTATCGCAAACGGATGGTTTGGAGTTAAAGGACCTTGTAAATGCTGATGTAGTAAAGTTATATTATCTATGAAAATCAATTACGGAGGTCCTTATATCGTGAAGTGAGTGCTACTAAGAGGGGCTTTAATTTTATTACAAATGGATGGTCTGGAGTTGAGGGACCCTGTAAATGCTGATGTAGTAAAGTTATACTATCCATGAAAATCAATGGAAATTCTTACTTAGAACACAAAAATGCTAGTGATCTTAAATGTTACTATGGTTTAATTTTCATTCTCTATAAGAAAAGTTAGTATCCCTGGTGGTTGTTGGCATTAGAATAATTTCTATCACTTTTCCCACTCCATAAAAAGGTCCCATTCTCTTACTTGACTCAAATGAGACCCATACATTGTAAACACGAGAAAAGATGAAAATGAGATATAGAACATCAATAATTGACAAAACTCTTTTAAATACATGATCATGGATTGATCCTCCTCGATGGGGAGATTTATTTTTTATTTTTCAGAGTAAGGCAGATATTTATCAGTTAAGAATAAAGGCCTAGATTTAGCTCAAAGAATTTGAAAGACAATTCATTGATGAGTAGAAACATTGGTTTCTTCTATTTGAGATGGCATTTTGTTTCAGGTTGATTTTCGTTATTTCCTAAGGCGCTAGCAAAGCCTTATGTGCTCCATGCTAAGACTAGTTGGGTTGATGATAGAAAAATCGGTGTCTTTAAGAGGTTGGAATCCATTTTGAAGAATGAGTTAGCTAGTTTTGATCAGACTTTTCAAGGAAAGGTTTGACGGTTTGGGTGCTATCAACAAAACCAGTTAAGTACTTCTATACAATTTTATCATACTAGTTTTAAGCATTACATTTGCAATGAACCTTCATCTCTTAGGATAGTAATCATCATTTAGGATACTTTCCCCCTTCTTTTGGGGTTTAAGCTAGTTCATAGAACTTTGTCTTAACTCCTATTCCTGTGGGTCCAAGCTAGCTTTTAGAGTGCTATCCTATATTTAATTCATTTGTAGGGTTTTAATTAACTCATAGGGTATTATCTTATCACTAATCTCTCTTTAGGGTTTTAACAAGCCCATAAGGTGCTTCTATTCATCATTTTTCTCTTAAAGTTTTTAGCGAGCCTGTAAGGGCGCTTCCCTTCATCAACTTCTTTCCTAAGTTAGTTAACTCAGAAGAGCACTTCCAATTTTTGTAAATCGATTCTAGATTTAAGGTTGCTAGTCCCTTAGAGATGCTCCCACTTGAGTTAGTCAGCTTAGAAGAGCACTTTTAGGTTTTCTGAATCAATTCCAGTTTTAGGGTTGCTAATCCCTTAGAGATGCTTCTACCTAGGTTAGTTAGCTCAAAGGAGCACTTCTAAGTATTCTAAATCGATTTCAGTTTTAGGTTGTTAGTCCTTTAGAGACACTCTCGCCTAGGTATCTCAGCTTAGAGGAGCACTTTTAAGTTTTCTAAATTGATTCCAATTTTAGGGTTACTAGTCCTTTAGAGACACTTTTGTCTAGGTTAGATAGCTTAGAGGAGCAATTTTAGGTTTTCTAAATCAATTCTAGTTTTAGGATTGCTAGTCCCTTATTGATGCTCCCACTTAGGTTAGTTAGCTTAGAGAAGTACTACTAGGTTTTCTAAATCGATTCTAATTTAATGTTACTAGTCCCCTAAAGATGCTTTTGCCTATAATAGTCAGCTCAAAGGAATGCTTCTAGGTTTTTTCAAATCAATTCCTATTTAGAGTTACTAGTCCCTTAGAGACACTCTTGCCTAGGATAGTGAGCTCAAAAGAACATGACTAGGTTTTCCAAATCGATTCTAATTTAAGGATACTCATGCTTGGGTTAGTCAACTTAGAAGGGCAAAACTAGGTTTCAAACCAATTTTTCTAGCTAGCTCCTAGGGTGCTAGACCCTTTTAAACTCACTTTTGTATCTTAACCAGCCCTTTGAGTGCCTTCTCTCTCTTTCACCTTTCACCATTCACCAAATCCCTAATCGATCAAGCCTAGGACAGATAGCTAGTTGTAGCACTTATGAGGGCAATTTCACCCCTAAGGAAAAAATGGTATTTCCTTTTGTCTTGGTAGAACATTTTAATCAAACTTTCTTATAAAGAAGGGTAACTATAGATATCCAATTTTTGCTTCTTATAATTTTAAAAATTTTAAAATAGGGAAAAAGAGTCCTAATTTAGAAAATACAAAAAAAAAAGAGCTAGAAATTAAAAAAAAAATTTAGAAAAAATAAAAATTATAGAAAAATTAAGAAAAGTACAAATAAAGAAAAAAAGTAGGTAATTTAAAATAGAATAGGAATTTTTAATAGTTTTAGTGTTTAAATAATAAAGAAACTTTTTAGGCTTGAGCCTAGATTTAAATTTAGTTTAAGCCGACCTAATTGATATATGCAATTTGATTGCATATATCAACAAGGCATAGGCTAATGGCTTGATGGTACTACTCTTTGACTTACACTGGAAATAACATAGAGATCTTGGGTTCAAATCTTACTATAGGCACAAAGTGCCTTTATTTTTTACAAAGTATACCAGATACATGTGTTGGAATATCACTAGGCCATGTATCTATTCTAGACACGTAGCACTTCTTAGTTTGGCCGTGACTTGATGTGGTGCCATCTGATCTACATATCATGACATGTAGCATAGTGATACATTAGTTGCTCTGCTACGTATCTTGTTAAGACATGTGGCACAACACCATTAGACCACATGACTGACGTGGTGCCACATCAGTATCTTCCTCCCTCATTTTCCTCCTCTTTCCCATCCTTTCCTTTTCTTTCTCATGCTCAATTAGCCTAGATTGCTTGTTTCTTGACCATTTTTTATCTAGTTTTCTTTGCAATTTCATCAAATTAATGATGAAATTGTAAAGTAAACATGGAATACTTCGAATGGAGTCCAAAAACTTATCCAAATTCATGAGTTAAGGGGTTAAAATCAGGTGAAAAATATGAAAAAAACTTGGATTCTCACATTCAACACCAAGTTGACCAAACAAGATTCAAGCTCCAATAATTGTTTTAAAAGCTTCCTTTGAGCTTTTTTGGCACATTCAAACATAAGTAAAACCTTTTTTACTAGTGATTCACTTAAATTCAATCAAGGTTGTGAAATCCGAGCTTAGTCAAGTGGTCGGATTAATTTTTGAATTCAATTGAAATAAAGACTTTTCAAGCTTAATCTTCCTTTGATAAGTATAAATAGGGGGTAGAGGAAGCTTTTCCAACATCAAGAATCTCAAAATCAACATGCCTTAACACCCTCTACGAGTTATCTCTCTCTCTCTACCATAACACTACTCTCTCTCTTTAGAAACCAAACTTACACAGCCACCTACAAAACCTAAGACCACCACTACAAAAATCCCTATGATGTAAGCTTCGAAAACCAACCACTCGTTGTCTCTATTGCGTCTCCAATACCCTCAACCAAGCATCCACTATAAAAAACCTAACCACTAGCCTTGTCCTCTCTTGAAATCACTACACAAGCCACCATCACGGTTGTGCTTACTGTGTCTTGCAACCCTCTTCCACTACTACCACCACATCTAAAAACCCACTAAACCACCACCATTCCCCTACCCACCCCACCAAGTCCAATAAGAAACACATAGAAATCCAAACCCCACTTGTTTGGGTAAGAAAATCAATCCAAATCGTACTAAATTTGTTGTTGCTTGCATCTCCAAATGCAATACTGTTTTTAAGCTCCAACTGACCCAGATCTAAATCCGAGCTAACTGAGTTTGACCCGCCATTCGCTCTAAGACCCATATACGCATCTCCCTTAGTCCAACCCTCTTGTGTTTTATTTTTTGTTCTTTCTATTTTTTTTTAATTTAATTTAATTTTATTTATTGTAAGTTTTAATGTAATTGAAACTAAAAAAAATCTAAAAAGAAAAAAGAAAAAAAAGGGGAAGTTTAATTTAGTTTTTCTTTTTCCTTTGGTAAAACACAAAAATAAAAAAAATATAAATAAAATAAAATAATAAAAAATGAAAAAAAAATCGTTTTATGACTTCGAAAAAATCTACCTTTTTAATAAATGAAATAAATTAACCCTTTTTTTCAAGTTAGGACTTTTCTTAGAATTTTCAAAAAATAAAATCAAGTTTAGGACATTTTTAGAAGATTTTCTTTAAATAACTCAAACTAGGTTAAAAATGTAAACCCAACTCTTTTTTTTTTTTTAAATTTAAAATGGGCCAACCTACTAATATTTCCTAAAATGAACTATGAATGCCTGATCCCGACTAGTGGATACATAAGTACCTTTTAGGCGATGTAAAATTTGTAAAAACTTTAGTTTTCTAGTTTTTTTTTTTCTTTTTTTTCTTCAAATTATAGTTTGAATCATCCATTTTTGTAAAATAAATCCAATTTATGTACTGGTGACTATTTTGTTTTATAAAGGGGTAATTTTGGAAATTAAATCTAATTTCAAAAAATTAATAGTGGCTAGGTTAAATCAGTCTATTCAATCAATTTAACCTAACCTATTCTTTTCCCGATCTCGGTCAAGTGGTGACTCCAAGTTTTAAAAGGTAGAAAACCAAATTTTTGTTAACTCTTAATCGAGGATCAATATTAAACGTGTTAGGATTTAATACTGATCAGGTTAAGGAAAATAATAAAAACCAGAAATAATTCAAGCTTGACAATGAGATTTTTGTTTCATCTAACATATCAGATCGCTCACCATATGTAGCTATTAAAGAAGAGTAGATTGATCAAGATTCGAGGAAATCTTCAACAATTGTATAGGGAAATGATGGGGATCAATCACCTATAGGAATTATTACTTGGTTTAGAGCTAGGGGATTGCATAAGTTAATTCAAAGACTTTTGCTTCTAGTTCCAATGTGTAATTGTAACTATTATTTCACCCAAACATGCTAAGTAGGATCTACTAGCTTTCTTGTTGGAGGTGTCATTGTGTAAGTATCAAGTTTCCCTTCTCTAATGGAGTCACAAAAAATGTAGGTGTATAGGTCCATATATAAAAGGTCCTGTACATGCTATGTGTAATCATGCTATACATGACCAAGGGGAACAACTTGAGTAGTGTGAATGAGATGATTAGGAGAGAAGTGCAGGGAGGATGAGTAAGTGATCCCAAAGACTCAAACATAAGTCATGATGGATAAAGGAACTCAATAATATTGAACTTAATAATATCAAAGAATGATGAATTAAGTAATATTCTTGAGATAATTTAGGTGTTTGATTCTTTTAAGGAAAGAATTTAACAACATAACGGCATTCGTAAGAGGGAGTAAGGTATCTATAGGAGCTGGTTATTGATCTTATCAGTCAAATCTTAATGATGATCAATAACAAAAATTAATCCCTTCCTTCAAATGGACCTTATGTGGGTTCTCTTCATTGGTTTAGGCCCACTAGAGGCCTTATTTGTTGAGTGGGTCAAATTAAGAAAGGTTGGTATTAGGAAGGCCAATTCAATAAGCCACATTCCAAGCTCACTATATCAAATCTACACCTAGATTTTGTGACTCTATTAGGGAGGGGAAGCTTGACACTTACACAATGATACCTCTAAGAAAGCCAGTTGATCCTATTGATAGTGATAATTAAGAATAGGAAACTAATGCAATGACAAATCAGTAACTTCCACCTATAATTGGATATATTAGTTAAGGAAATGATGAGCAAGAGGATGCACTTGTTAACATGCAAATGATGAGCAATTTTCAAGAAATAACTTAGACTTTGAATCAATTTATGGTAATGTTAGGTAAAGATGCTCTTAGGCTCATTATAATAACTACAACAACAAACTAAAGTTCTCCCAAATCCTATCAATGTAGTACAGCAAGTCCAATGTGCTCCATAAGCACCTCAGCCACTAAATCCTCTTACTTCTAATGAACAAAATGCTCCCAGTGCTGAGGAGGAAGATTTAGCATTGGAACCTATATCTACATAACATTCTCAACCTAAAGTGAGGAACCCATGAGTTCAATTAGAGGGTCTTCATCTTAATGAGTTACTCCATTGTTGTGGTTTCTATACCCATAACCCTTCCTAATTCTACTTTTGTCATATCAATAAAGAATGCAACGTCTACTCAAAGAGGTTCATTCATTGCCAAGTACTTAGAAGTATACTTAAAAGATGCAAAGTCTACAGTAAGAATGTCAAAGTTAAAGCTTTTGTACCATCTACATATTGTTACAAAGCCATTCCTAAGGATTATGTAAACCCAAAGTTCATGTTTTCAATAGCAAGAAGGAGAATGCCAAAAAATACCTTCTGAAATTCTTTGCTATCTTAGAAGTGTATGAACTCATTGATGATCAAAAGTTGAAAGAGTTCTCCAAGTTGCTCACAAAGAAAGCATACACTTGGTATATTAATCATCCTCTTAGATTAGTGGATTCATGAAGATGCATAAGTAAGATATCTTTAGAGAAGTTCTTATTTACTCAGGATTAAGTTACCATAACTAACATGAGAAGAATCCTACAAAGGCCTAAAGAAGATCTCATGGACTACCTTGAACATTTCAGGGGGTGCTCTTTAGATATACAAGACATTTGTGATGAAAAAAAGTTGGTCAAGATTTATACTTGAGGAATCTTTACCAAATGTATGATGCATCCTAAGAATCTTTCGTTGGTTTCCTTTGCTAAGTTAGTTGAATGTATGAACAACCAACAATGACAAAGAGGTGAAAGTAGAATATATAACAAACATGCCTCATTGGTAAATGCAACTCAATGAAAGGCTTTAAGGGGAGCGAAAAAAAAAAAAAAAACCTAGGAATGACAAACATGCAAAATCTAAACCATCATTGATGTATCCATGTCCTATGGCTAAGGTACATGCAATGCTTTACTAGTCGCTATGAAAAGATCAAGTTTTTGAGAGTTGAATGTTTGCATATAAACAAAGAAATGAATAATCCTAAATTTCGTAGGTTTCATAAGAGTATCGATCAACCTAAGAAGGATTATTAGACTTTGATGGAGAAATTTAATAGGCAAATTCAACATAGAGACTTAATTATTTATGACAACAATGTTAAGAACAACCTACTTCGAGCTCATAACAATCCAAGAAGTGTTGTAAATGCCATTAGTCATGATTCAGGTACAAGTTGTTGAGAATCACAAGGATAGAGGAAAGTCAATTAAAGCAAATGAGGTTAAGTGCCTACTTGTTGTCATGGCATTGTCAAAGATTGCTAATTTAATGAGAAAGCTTGACTTGTAGCAATGATTGCACTCATGTAGATCTTTGAATGTTAATACGCAAAGTATAGTGTGGTACAACCTAAGAAGGGAAGGCTAGAGAATATGAGAATGCAATCTTGTTCGCTAATACAGACATGTGTGTGAAAAACTTTAATCATAATTGCCTACCATATGTGGAAGGTATGCTTAGCAGCTATCTAGTCAAAAAGATGTTTATCGACAATGGTCTCTCCTTGAACATAATACCCATGAGTACATTCAAGGCTAACAGAATTGATACTCAATGTTTGATCAAACAACCTATATCGATAAATGGCTTTAGTAATGTTTTTATAGATTCTATGGGGTATATTAATATTGATCTCAAAATTGGACCTATTTATGGTACCACTACCTTTCATGTGATTGACATTGCTCATGCAATATCATCTGTTCATAAGAAAAAAGTGGTTGTGTAATCACAGGTTAGTCTATTCAACTCTACATCAGTATATCAAAGGGCATTAGAAGGGGAAAGATATATTTATCCCAACTACGAAAGATCTTTTTCAAACAACATGAGTCATATTTTATTGAGTCATACTTCTTTGATGAATTTGCTAAGGATGGATAAATGGCCATAGTTAAGCTATCTGGTGTTCTATTACCTACGTGGGAAGAAGTCCAAGAAAGCTAGCAAAAGAAAAGAAATATGCATGGTTGACATAGAGGAAGAAAGAAGACAAGTAAACTAATGGAATTGAAAGTTTCATCAAAGAAGACAAACACCAAAACGATGCGTATACTTCTTATGACAGTTTCAAGGGTTTAAGGAAGTATACCTCTCTTCTTTTGATCCTATACCAGTGTAAGCAGTTCTTCCTGTCTTACAACAAATGCAAGATCAAATGAAACCTCAAGCTAAGGAAATAAAAGAATTAGATCTAGTGTGACTAGGAGAGTCGCACTAGCCAATCTTCACAAGCAAAAGTCTTCCACAAGAAATAAAAGTTTGTATTATTAAGCTATTGAAAAAAATATAAGGATGTCTTAGCATGGACATATGAAGAGATGCTAGGACAAGACTAGTCTAAAATAGTGACAAAAATCTTTTGTTCCAAAATCAAAGTACAAATCATGCAAGACATTGAGAAGTTATTACAAGCTAGATTCATAATGTGAGACCTTATGGTTAAGTGTCCCATATAGATTATAGGAAGTTGTGGTACTAGTTTATAAGGCTATTATTATGAATACCCTATCAACATAAGCTTGAAACTTTTGAGCTAAGTGGTTGAAATGGGCTCATTAGTGTTTGTTGGCTTAGTTATTCATTATTTTTGGCCTGGGACATTACAAATGGTATAGTAGCGGGCCCCTTTCTAGTAGGTAAATGATCCAAGTTTGGCTTTCGTTTAGAGAAGAGGTCCAAGGAAGGTGAGGAGTGTCACTAGGGTGTGACTTCGTACATGCTTCTAGAATGACCTATAGGTAGTGGGTAGCCCAAATTGTACAATGAAAAGGGGGGAAGATCTGGGCCTAATCATAAGGTCTCACAATGAGGATATCGTATGTTTAAGGAAGGGAGATTATGAGACCCTATGATTAAGTATCTCACATAGATTGTAGGAGGTTGTAATACTAGTTTATAAGGCCATGGTTGTGAATACCTTATCAATACAAGCTTGAAATTTTTAGGCCAAGTAGTTGAAATGGGCCCATTAGTGTTTGTTAACTTAGTTATTCACTGCTTTTGGCTTGGGGGGTTACACATAAAGCCAATTGAACAACTCACTTGGCTTGCTAATTTGTTCTTATGAGAAATTAGAATGGCCAAATAAGTGTATGTGTAAACTTCTAAGATATAAACAAGTCTTGTCCCAAAGATGATTTCCCTTTGCCAAATATCAATATTTTGATAGATGTAATTGCGGGGCATGAGTTGTTCTCATCTATGAATGGTTTCAATGGTTATTAGAATAAGATGGCAATTGGAGATGTAGAACGTGTTGTTTTTTGAAGATTAGTTGAGAGCTATGCCATTTAGACTTAAAATGCAACCATTACATACCAAAGAGCAATGAACATCAAATTTCATGACACGATGCTTGATTTCATGGAGGACTACATTGATGGCATAGCCATCAAGTCTAGAAGAGCACTTGATCATATAATCCATTTATAGAAAGTTTTTGAATGATGTGACTGTACAAGCTTCACATAAATCCTTTTAAATGCACAGTTGTCAAACTAGTGATTCTACCTAAAATCTTTAAAAGGTCAGTTAAATTGGAATGTAAAATCAAAACATAGAAATGTAAGTTTGTATAACCTATGTAAAATAACTTCAAAAAACTATACATATGCTTATAGCAATTATTCAAAACTTGAAATATACAATAGAAATGAAAAAAAAAATAAAGAAATTAAGTTCTTTTATCATAAAAGATTCCTAATAATATATAATTTTACATATATAGAAGAAGAAAAAAAAAGTTGGAATTGAATTTTTTCTATTTTTTTTAAAAAAGTAATAAATTAAAAAGAACTAAGAATTTCAATTCATTTTAAATTATCGATGGTATATAATAGAGTATGTAGTTTTCCTTGTTATCTTTGCTATTGGAACTGAAATCTAGATGAAGGCTATAAACATAGAAAAAGGGACTAAAAGAGAGAAAGAGGAAAAAAATTAAAATAAGATAGGGAAAATGATGTAATGCCCTAATAGTTGATAACTTATAAAGACTTAGTTATATTTTTTCATTTTTTAGCCCATTCAACTCAAATATATAGAATCGATAAACTCGATTAAAAATATAAGTTTCTACTAAGTTACGTATAAACTTGGTTAAAAACGTAAGTCTCTATATACGGCAATAATTTTATATATGAGTTAACTCAAAAGAGCCTTCTAAAATGGTAAACTCGTAAAATCACATGGGTAGGATCGTAATTCTGAAAATTATGCTTAAATGTGTTTTGGAGTTTCTTTAGGAAATCTTCTTAGGTTTGTTGTCCTTGTAAAGGTGTAAGCTATAAGGTCTATGTCTTCCCCAACTACTTTAAAGGAGTTGAAAACTTTTATGGGTATGGTCTCATACATTTAAAGGTTTATGCTTGTGCTCGCAAAGATTTCATACACTTTATTAGATAACTCTCATGTATTTTGATGATAACAAAAAGAGAAGAATGTTAATAAATTGACAAGTGTGCAAGTATTCAGATAGTATTTTAGAAAGCTTAAAATTGTAAATTTAATTGCATTCAGAAACTTCTTCAAAAGGATTGAATTGTTTGAAAAAGAGAACAAGTATGAAAACCTTCAAAGAATGTTTTAGAAGCTTTTTCAATACAAGTACTTCAAAAATTTATTTAGATACTTTAAAGATAAGTAAGTTGATACTCTTCAGAAGGTTATTCAAATAGTTGATTTGAAAAAATAATGTTAAAGCAATCACCAAATATCATATTCAAAGTGAATAAGACCTAGCTCTACTATATTGGGCATATTAGAGAAATACATTTAATCCCATTTCACTTAAGTATGAATCAAGATCTATGGGGATTATTCTTAAGCTAATTTATCTTTGGATAAATCACAAGAAAATATTTAACATTTGATAAGGATAAGGTAGATTTCAAATTTTGTAGGATTTTCAATTTCGAATTTTGTAGGATTTTCAATTTGAAGCTTATCTAAAAATTGCTTATCAAAATATATCTCACCGAAACAAGATTATAAGATCAAGTTTAAATTTCAAGCTTCAAGATTTTCTCTAAAAATATCTACAAATTATCTTTGAATGTCGAAGATAGATAAACATTAAGTGAAGATAATCTTCAACAAATAAGCTGTTGAAAGACTCTAGTACAAAAAGGATAAAGGATTCAAAGTGTTAAGCACGTTTTTTTAAGAAAGAAAAAATACATTTGTTATACTCTAATCATGATCAATTTCTACCATCTGAAAGAGTACAGAATGATTCTCAGAGACTTTTTCAGATAGTTGAATTGAAGTGAATTATTCATCCATCATCATTTCTGTTTTGTGTAAAATTATTTGAGATTTATATTCGTGTTCTTACTTGTTTCTCAAAAACATTATTTGTTGTTTAAGTGTTAAAAGAAATTTGACTGTGCTTTGTAGATCTATAATCAACTTTGATTGTAGAGAGGCTAGATCAGTAGAGTAGAGATTTGTTAAGGCCAAGTACAGCTGATGTTTGTAAACTTTTCGTGATTTTGATTTAGTGGATCAAGTGAAATGGCATCAATAAAGTAGACTAGGTCCCCAATAGTGGAGCTAAAAGTATAAACCCTACAAAATTTCAATAACCTAAAAGCAGAATCGGATGAAGGAGTCCTTGGATAGTCCTTAGAATCATCCAAACATAATAATAAAACTTAGGTAAAAGAATCAAACCCTAAGTGTTCAACCAAAACCCTAATTGAAGTAAGCCCTAAAAACCTAACTAAATGAGCAAGAACCTTAATACTTGAAAAACCCTATGAAATCCTAAAATGATCATCTAAACCTAAATGAATGATAAAAAAAAAAAAAAAAAACCTTTTTGTCACAAATAAATACTAATAGTAAGGTTGAATCAATCAATACAAGCGATCAATAACATTAAATGATTCAAACCCTAATTTTCAAGCTCGTACGCTGATGACTCTTATTTTAAATACATTTCACATGGTGATTTTATAGTATTTCCCTTACATCTTTGGTTTTCTTTAAAGAAATTGATACTTAATTGAGTAAAATTTTGATTTCAAGGTTTGAACACGTTCTTGAATTGAAAACGAAGAAAAGGAATCAAGTTTCACTCAATTTAGAGTTCAAATGAATGAGTTATGAAGTTTTGAAGTTACATAAACAATAGGAATTTTGGTTAGAAAGTTACACAGTCTAGGACACAACTGTGTCCCCAGGCTATGTCCATCCAGGAAGATTTGCCAAGGTCAGAAAGTTACACGACTTAGAGACACGACTGTGTCTTAGGCTGTGTCTGGTGACGAAAAAAGAGACTTTACAATACATTATAAAAGGACTTACTAGGGTTTCGCACACAAGATTGGATATTCAAAAGAGAAGGGACTTGAAGAGAAGGATGAGAAAAAGGCGAAAGCAATACCTAACTTCAAGATTGAAGAGATTTATCATCAACAAAAAGGGGTTTTTCATGTTTTATTTCTTGTTCTGTTGGAATTCGTTTTTAGTTTCATTATGATAGCTTAAAATTCTTGTATTTAGGATTATGAAACCTAGGGTTTCGTATGACTATTAGATTGATTGATAATTTTCAATAAAGTTTCTATCTTTTCTTGATTCAATTGTGTTGTTTAATTGTTAATTGATATTTCTAGAGTATTAATCTATGATATTATGTAGGATGATTGAGAAATCACATGTGTAATAAGATCTTAACATAATTGGAGAGAATTACATGTGTACTTAGAGATAAGATACATGTTTCTTCTGGAAAGTTGTTCTTTTGTGTGAGAATTCATTATACATTAATGCGATTCTGAATTATATTACTAAGAGAAGAGATTCCGGTAATAATTTAGGATTAGGGTTAATATGCTTGAGAAAGGTGTTAACTTTAATTGTGAATCCCTCCGGTTAAAAATAATAGAGATTGAATTGGATCCATTTTAAGCCGTCATATGTTAAATGCTAAGGGAAATAATTCCTAAATACGTTGTTTGCTTTCTTGAAGTTGTTCTCAATTTTATCGCTTTCTAAATTATTTAATCAAGTCTCATAATTAGGTTAGTTTGTTAATTTTAGTATTTTTAATTTATTCAACCTATCAATATTTTTCGGTTAGATAATAGAGCTAAGGTTAATATTAGTACTCGAAGTCTCTGAGGGATCTACTTGGACTTACATCCGCTATATTAAAACTGATAGGTGCACTTGCCTGATATCATACGCAAGTCAAATTACTATAAACAAGCACCAAACCCTAAGTACACATGTAGGGCATTTGGTTTAGCTAAAATATAGTATCAAAGTTCAACAAAACCCTAAACATATCCTAAGTGCACTTAATTAGCCTAATCATACCTAATCACCATCAATTTCCCTAATCCTTAACCAATACTATTACATCTTGATTAGCTATAAGTTAAACATGATTAAGGACCACAAGACAAACCCTTAATTACCTTAAAATATCTTGTACCCTAAGGGGACAAGATCATACCTAATTTGGCAAAAAGCATAAAAGTACATAGTCCCCACTTTAAGCCTAGTCTTTGATTTCCCTAAGCAATCAAAGTTTGTCCTCCCTACTCCCTCTTCATTTCTACACTGGCCACCCTCTCCCTTCCTCATTTCTTGTTGTTTCACAAACCCTAAACCATAAACCCCCCTCATTCTTCACCTCTCAACCACACCGCCAACCACCATAGCTTCACCACCACCACTCTAAATCACTCTACACCAGGTCTCACGCCTTACACTTACATTCCCCTTGTTGACCGACACACTTACACCCTCATACATACACTCAAGCTCATGGTACACAACCACTAAAGAAGGCCTTCTACGCTTTATTCCAGTAAGTACTTAGGCTAGGTTTTCCTTAGTTTTCTTCCAAAATAATGTCAGAAACTAATATTTTTCTTTATTGAAACTCACTTTACAGCAACTCCTTATAAGTTCTAAGGTGTTACAAGAAGGGCAACAAAGGTTAGTAAAAAGAAAAACCACTTTTAGTAGAAAATATAACACTAGTAAATTAAGTAGTGTCAAGTAGTGTAAGTTTTGATAGAAAATCATCAAGTTGGTTGATATGATCCTTATTCCCCATGCATGCTACCCCATGTATGTTCCCTCACAACACTTCCACACACTTTTATGAAGTGATTGAGGTTTTAGATTAGTAGAAACATAGGTTACTCAAGTCAAAACACTAAAAAAATCAAGTGTTGCATGAAAATGGAAAGTTTGACCCTAGAAACCACTCTTGGCCACCACTTTCATTAAACTACCAAATCTAGAAATTCTTGCTTATTAACTTAATGATATATTTATTTAGTGTTAAGTATGGTTTAGGACTTAATTAATCAAGTTAAGTAGGCTAAAGTATGGTTAAAGCCTTAAACTAGCTTAGTTAGTGATTATAGGCTTAAGAATGGTGTTAATAACCCTAAGAACCATAGTAAAGAGATCTGTAAGCATATCAAAAGTGGGCTAAACTTAATTCTAATGTTGGGCTTAAGTTCAAAAAGATAAGTGGTATTGAGCGTAAGGCCCTAAATAGTGACACATTAAGCTTAAAAGAACCAATTTTATAGCCCATGTAGCTAGGTGACTAGATCTGAACCTTAGGTTAAAAGGCTTAGGAAGAGTTATTTAAAAGACTCACAAAACCTAAAGGCCCATCCAAGATACCCACCATAGGCTTCTTAGTGATTTAGAGCCCTAAACTTAGTAAAAAGGCCCATTTGGACCTATAAGAGTATCACTAAGGTCCACTTTAAAATTTTAAGATATTGGGTAGAAAAACCCTATTTAAAATACTTAAAAGAAGACCTAAATTATTAAGTATAAAGCTTAAAGTTAAAAACCAAGCCTAAGGCCCAAAACTAGGCCTAAATCCTAAAGTAACTCAACTCCTCATTTGGGCCCACGACCTTATAGAGCCAAATCGAAAACTTACTGACCTAGAAACTTAAAAAAAACTTCACTAAATGAAATAACATTTGAAAACGATGAAAACGACTACAAGATCACCGAAATGGAGTTAAAACGAAGAAGATATGCTTGAATTACGAAAGCAACTAACTCTGGGTTAGTGAGTAGTAGGCCTAGTTAATTGATGCGAATAGAATACTCATAGACCTTAATTATCTTCTTCAAGGGACAAGGAATTTGACTTGGACATGGTAGAGAATTACTGGGACTGCTGAGCATCATAGCCGAGTGAGTATATTGCCCCTTACTTTACTTAATTGTGCCTGTAGTTAGCGAAATACTTAATTGTATTAAATAATTGAAATTATTGTATGTTGGGGCAAATAGGAAATTGTATGAGCTTGATATGATTGACCTTGTTTGCAAAATATCTAAGTCAATATGAATATTATATGCTTACTGCATTAGAACTTAGGATCTTAGAGTATCTGCATATATTGATTGGTCACCCATAAATCGAAGCTAATAAATATATGACCCCTAATTAAACTGGACATACATTGCATCTTATAACATGATATTAAGGGTGTCAGCATCACATAGTAGAATGAGAGATCATGCCTAATTGGATCCACATTGCATTTTGTATATTAAAAACTGTTATCGTACGATGTATTTCATGTAAAATGTTCCTGCCTCAACCTTTGGGAACTACCTAACTGCAAGGAGTACCGCCTTCTGCTTGAGGCTATGCTGTGTCTACTATTAAAGGTAATATTGATAGGAAGAGACTTTGAATTGGACGTGGATACTTGGATCCTGACATGTCAAAATACTTCCTAACCTAAGCAACGGTAAGTGTTAAAATTGTGTTGTATACAATTATCGACCAACTGTATATACTGTTATATTGCATATGTTTGACTATGCATTCATATACTTAAGTAATAACTTACTTGATATTGCTTGTTGTAGAGTAGGAAGGTTACTCACTAAGTACTTGAGCTTACCCGGTATAGTTTATTGTTGCAATAGGACTTATGGCTAAAGTCGAGTCATAAGATGCTTGAGGTCAGTGTACTAACTTTAGGTTGTGAGATGTAAAGAATTCGAGAGCTCGAGTAAACCATTAATTTACATTTGGACTCTCTTTATAAATTTCAATTATTAAGTATTGTTTGTTGCTAAGCAGCCAAGACTACTACTGTTATCTGACTTTAGTATTATATGATTGCCTTGAGGGAAAGACCTTTTATTCCCTATTATTTATGTTGTGTTACTTGATGATACTGTCACAAGTCAACCTCCCTTATGATAGGAAGAAAGCAGTAGGTAGAAAGTCGAAGCTGTACAAAAATCTTGAGCCTGATTTTCTCCTTCCTATCTTGTTACTTTGAGATATTTATTTTTGTATTGAATTATTAAAGTACCATCGTTCACCAATTTAAGTTATTAAAGGGGTAATTTTATTTACATCGTAAAAGTTTCAAAAATTTTTAAAGATATTAATTCACCACCCCTACCCACTCTTGATGTCTTATTCGAGACCAACAATTGGTATTAGGGCCTCGTCTAATATCATCTAAAGTTTAAGATCATTGGTGAAGCAAGTGATAGTTTAATAGTTCAACTTGGTAAGACACCATTTGTTGATGGAACTAACTTTCCTTGTTGAAAATTTAGGATGGAGACTTATGTGAAGGTATCAGACTGTCAGGCTTAACAAATCATCTTAACAGGAGATCTCAAAGTTTAAACCATCATTACATCAAATGATGATATCACCAAAGCCGAACTTTATTCAAAGGCTAAGAACTTACTTTTGAGTACTATTGCACGTTTAGAATTTTATCTAATTGCTTTTTGTACAACAGCTAAAGACACATGGGACACCTTAGTGCAAATCTATGAAAGTATGAAAACAATTAAAGACATAAGAATCAACTCGTTGGTTTAACAATATAAAACATTTCGAATCCTTCCTAGCAAAGAAATTAAGGATTCTTTTACTAGATTCACTGCCATAACTAATGAATTATCTTCTCTTAGTAAAACAATTAGTGATGTAGATATGGTACACAAGATGCTAAGGATCCTTCCCAAGATCTGGTATGCGAAGAAAACTACCACAAAAGAAGCTTACGATCTAAACAGACTAACCTTGAGTCAATTGCATAGTAAACTTATGGTATATGAGACTGATTTTCTCAAAACAAGGAGTACTTCAGAGGATATAAAGAAAAAGGTCATAGCTTGTAAAGCCAAAGAAACAGATGCTGACTCTAAAGAAGAAGACAAGGATGTGACACTTTTAGTTAGAAAACTCAACAAATGGCTAAAGAAAAAAGGTGAGAAAACTGTTACTAAAAGATTTTATCCTAATAAAAATTGATCTAATGATGTAGGAAAGGCAATCAAGGAAAAGGAAGAGAAAAAGTTCGAAAAGGAAATTGTATGTTATGAATGCAAAAAGCCAAGACATATTAAGTATGAATGTTTAGTGTTAATCAAGAAGATGAAAAAATTTAAGAAGAAATGCAAATCTCTTATGGATACACAGAGTGATCTGGAAGATTTAGAAACTAAGTCAAAAAGTTCATAAGAATGTGAGAAGCAAATCTATATCTTATGGTAATCTCTAAGGTAGATTCTGAAATTGATTCTAATTTTGACATAGAAGTACTTGATGATATATATGCTGAAATGAACAAATTGCTTAAAGCTCTTTCTAAGTCAAATAACAAGATTTCTAAGCTTTAATCTGAAGTAAAGACATTAAAGAATGAAAAAAAAAAAAACTCTCAATCAAATAAATTAATTGTTGATAGACAAAAACGATTTTTTGAAAAATGATTTTGAAGGATTGCAAGTTGCTTGTGAAGCTTTAATTAATGAGAATCTTATTCTGAAGGAAGAAATTAAAAATTTGAAAAATTAAGTTGATGATTTATCTAAGTCAATCAAGAATACTTTTCAAAAGTTTGATGAAAGTGATAAAAAGTTACAAATGCTGATCTCTAATCAAAGAATGGATAATTCAAAATTTGGATTTGGTTTCAAATTTTGAGAAACATCCAAAACAAAGAGAGAAATAGTGTTTGTTAAACCAAAAAGTGAAAATTAAGAGATAATAAAAAAAAAAAGGACAAAGGCAAAATAGTTGAACCTGTTAGAAGGTACAACAATCAAAACAACAATAAGTATTATTTTAGAAGGTATAACAAAATGATAAACAGACGGTATGTCAGAAAGAATCTAAGTCAAAGGAAAGTGGTAAGTAATAGGTATACTGAGCAAATACTTGATGCTTGTTTCCTATGTAATAAACTAGGTCACATAAAGAAATATTGCTTTTACAAAAAATATAAGCTCAACAATAATTAAGGTTTAATTCAAAAGTCGAGCTTAAATTTTAATGAACCCAAGCTTTGCTGGGTTCATAAATAGACGTGATTATGCTATGATGTGTGTAAGAACATGAAGCTAAGTTAAAAGGAATATGGTATCTTGACAGTAGATGCTTAAAACACATGATAGGTGATGCTTCGTTGTTTACAAACTTAGAATGAAAGGAAGATGGATATGTGAAATTTGGTTACAATGGTAAAAGTAAAATAATTGCAGTAGCTAAAGTTGGTTTGGTACCTCACACAATTGAAAATGTATTATTGGTTAAAGGCTTAAAACATAACCTATTAAGTATAAGTTAGTTGTGCGACAAAGAATATAGAAGAACATTTGAACATGATAAATATACTAGTTTTAATTAGGATGGACTTAAGTTGTTTGAAGGATTTAGAAAGAAGAATGTTTATTTAATTAAACCATAGGAAGTGTCTTATGAAAGTTGCTTTATATCTATGAATAATAACACTGTATTTTGGCACAAAAAGGTTAGGACATGTAAATTTTCGACAACTTAAGAATCTATCTAAAAAGAACTTAATTCAAGGTTTACTAAAATTGCGTGCTCATGAAAATATTCATTGTGCTACTTGTCTTAAGAATAAGATGAGTTCATCATCAGATAAGAGCAAGAAAGTTATTTCCACTCAAAAACCTTTAAAGTTGTTGTATTTAGATCTATTTGGTCCAACTCGTACTCTAAGTCTTGGAAGAAATAAGTATGGACTGGTCATAATAGATGATTTCTCTAGATTTACTTGGATCTTGTTCTTACATTATAAAAGTGATGCATTTAAAAGCTTTGAAATATTTTCTAAAAGAGTTCAAAAAAAAAAAAAAGCATCTCCATCATTAGTTTATAAACTGATCATAGAAAGGAATTTGAAAATTCAGATTTTATCTCATTTTGTGGAGAAAAGAGCAACACTCATAACTTTTTAGCACCTTACACTCCACAATAAAATGGAGTAATTGAATGCAAAAATAAGACTATCCAAGAAATGATGAGAACTCAATGAAAGTGTTATAATTGATCATTTTTAGGCTGAAACAGCATCAATAGCTTGTTACATAAAAAACCGGGTATATGTTAGGCCTTTGACAAATAAACTGGCTTATAAGATTTATAAAGGTAGGAAACCTACTATTTTATACTTTCACACATTTGGTTGTAAGTGTTTTATAAAAAAAAAAAAAAAAAAAACACAAGAAAGGTATAGGAAAGATTTGAAGAGAGAGCTGATGAAGCCATCTTTTTAAGCTACTCTCTAAACTCGAAAGCATACTGAGTATACAATAAAGAAACAAAAGTGGTAGAGGAATCAATAAATGTCAAGTCTATTGAAGAAACAGGCAATTATGAATCAAATGATGAACTTCCAATTGCCTCGAATAAAAAGAATTCTATATGACTTGATTCAAAAGGTACGTTAAAACCAACTTCAAACGAAGCATCAGAAACTTCAAAAATGCTTGATGTGTCTAAAATAGAACCAAGATTAGAAGGTTCTTCAAAAACTAATACTAGGTTTGTTGAAACCTGTCTAGAAGGTAAGTTAAAAAGTTCTGAACACTTTCATACACCACCATAATCTCTTAAATTTAAAATTGATCATCCTCCTAAACTTGTAATTGGTAATGTTAGATCTAAAATAAGAACAAGATCGAGCTTACAAAATTTTGAAAATCATTTTGTTTTAATATCTATAATTAAACCTCTCTCAATTGATGAAGCTTTAAATGATAATAATTGAATCTTTGCTATGCAAAAACTTGGTCAATTTCAAAGAAATTAGGGTTAGAATTTAGTTTTAAGACCTAAGGATAAGTCAATCATAGGCACTAAATGGATTTTTAAGAATAAATTGGATGAACATGGAAAAATAATAAGAAACAAAGCTTGTTTAGTAGCTAAAAGTTATTTTCAAGAAGAAGGAATAAATTATGATGAAATGTTTGCTCCTATGACTAAGCTAGAAGCTATGAGATTACTACTTGCATTTTCTTGTTTTCAAATTTTCAAATTATATCAGATAGATGTCAAAAGTGCTTTTTTGAATGGCTTTATAAAAGAAGTATATGTTGAATAAACCCTTGGATTTAAAGATCCCTTCTAATCAAATGATGTACATAAGTTGAAAAGGGCATTATATGGACTCAAACGGGCTCCTCGTGCTTGGTACGAGAGATTAAGTCAATTTTTAATTAAAAATGACTTTCAAAGGGGAAAAGTAAACACTACATGATTCATGAAATATGTTGGTTGTACAGATTTATGTTGATGATATATATTTTTTTTTTTTTTTGCACAATTAATGAAAAATATTGTCAAGAGTTTTCAAGCTTGATGCAGATAGAATTTGAGATATCACTCATGAGAGAGTTAAACTTCTTCTTGGGATTACAAATAAAAAAATCAAAGAACGGAATATTTATTCACCAAAAAATGTATACCAAACAGATTCTAAAGAAATTTGGTTTTGAGAACACAAAGGATTCTTTAATTCCTATGAGTACATCAACAAAGCTTGACATCATAAGTAATGGTAAAACGATAAATGAAAAATTATATCAAAGCTTAATTGGATCTTTGCTATATTTAACAGCTTCACACCTTGATATTTTGTTTATTACCTATATGTATGCTAGATTTCATAGTTCACCAACAAAAACACACTTAGCTATTTAAAAAGATCTTTAAATATATAAAAAGCATTGCAAAATTAGGATTTTGGTATCATAAGAGTCAAATTTTTGATCTCATAGGATATTCAGATGCTAATTATGCAGGTTGCAAAGTGGATAGGGAGAGTATTTTAGGTACTTGCTAGTTCTTGAAGGATAAGCTAGTTTCTTGGTCTTCCAGGAAACAAAATTCTATTGCCCTTTCAACTATAAAAGTTGAATATGTATCTATTGGGAACTGTTGTGCAAGAATACTTTGGTTAAAATAGTAATTAAATGATTATAGGATAAATTATAAAAATATACCCCTAAAATGTGACAATACCAGTGTTATTAATTTGACTAAAAATCTAGTTCATCACTCAAGGTCAAAACACATAGAAAAATGACATCATTTCATTCGAGATCATGCTACAAATAATAATGTGAGTGTTGATTTTGTACCAACTGCATATCAATTTATAAATATATTTACATAACCTTTGGATAAATTAAAGTTTGAATTTATTTGTAATGAAATTAGTGTATGTAATTCTTTTTGTTAGCTTAGAGAATATTTAATTATTCCCCCTTAAGCTACAAATTAATGACATGTGTGGAAATTTTAATTAGCCTTTTTAGTCTAACATGAGTATTTTATTTCTCTTGACCGTGTGTCATACACAAGGAAATATGCTTAGTGGGTATTAAAAATTCTCTATTGGGTCCTAAAGTGTCTTAGACGTAGGTTCAAAATATTAGCCCACACTCATGCAAAGACAAGGACCACTTGATTTGTTAGTTATTTCCTTTCAAGTATAAATCTTTCCTTCTTTCTTCTTCTTCTCATATCTTCAAATCCTTCATCTCCTCACACAATCTTTTCTCTCTCAAGAAATCATGGCTCTTAGAAAATCAACTGCATTGCTGCTAAAGGAACTAAAACTATAGCTACAAATATTCTAGACAACCCTATTGATCTCACTGAGAAAGAGACCATCATCTCCAACCCTTTAGAACTTGAACCTAATCTATCCACTGAACATCGAGAACCTTCTGAGAAAAACCAAACCTTAGAATTACATGATGAACCCTCGAAAAAATTTGTCCATGAAGTGAATGAAAAGAATGGTTCTGATCAACATTTTGAACTTGTCCAGGAAGTCACTTAGAAGACTTCTCAAGATGTGCAAAATCCCAATTTATCTTCTTCATCTAAAGAAGTTGCTGAATTAGAGGACTCTAGTTCTTCAAATAAGCTATCTAAAGAAAAATCTAGAACGAAGAAGGAACCTCCTAAACCCGAACCCAAGAAGACTCCTTGCAAAACTAAGACTTCAAATCCTGTAAAGAAGATTTCAAAATCTACTCCTTACACTGTATAGAAAACTTAGAAAGTCGTAATCATAAAACCCCCCTCCAAATAGATGGACAAACCAAAGAAAAGATACACTATAAAAGGTAAAAATCTATCCATCAAAAAATCTTTTTATTTGTATTTGGAATTCTTTAAAAAGAATAGTTTTTACTAAAAGAAGTATGTGGATGTGCCAAGATTGAGTAACTTAGCAAATATGAGAGGTATTGTATATAGAGAGCTTGCAGATGAATTTTATAGAAAGTTAGATGGAAAAGATCAAGTATGGAAATCTGTAACATTGAATCAAAAGGTTGAAAACTCGAAAAAAGATTTCCTGAAGTGTTTCAGCATCAAAGAAATACAAGAAGATGAAAACTTAGTATAAATGACTAAAGAGAATGTTTTTACTGAATTGAATGATGGAATTGAGTTAGGCATTAGTAGAGATATTTTTAGTACTGAATTCAAGTTATTAGTTTGAATTTTGCATAAGTTTGTTAATACATTTGTACTACCTATAAGGGGTAGTATAACTTCTGTGACAAGGGAAGATATATTAGTTGTACTAGCCATGTTGGGTAAAAGAAAAGTGGATATACTGAAATTGATGATGTGACATACATGGCAACACTTAGATATTAGGTTACATGGAAGTTTATTGATGGCTCTTTTCAAATTCAAGAAATTGAATGATGCGTCTCCAGGGTCGGACACACGGAGAAGCACCATAACGAAGTAAACCAAAACAAATAAGGAAAAATTTAGCAAAGTCCAAGCAGCTATCGAATGGATATGATGCACTACTTGATCTTACTCTACCTATAATCTACCAAATATGACACACCGGTTTGAACTAAAGGGTTGCTCGCCACTATTACTTGTTAAAGGGAACAAATAAGAGTTAAATGATAACGATAAAACTAAAGTTACTCAAAGTGAATAATTATATACTGATTAGTTGTTCCTAGCATACAAGAAAGTGGGGGTTTATATACCCATCTACTGGGGTTACTTTACATCTTTGAAAAGACTAAAGGGTATTTTATAATTAGGTTACATAAAACATACTAAAAGGGGTAAAAGGAATAAAGAATATTTAGCACAGAAAAGAAAGAATCATTTTGAAATATTGTGCCAAAAGACACAAATCTCTTGGTAGCTGGACATTAAGAGTATGATACAAAATAGGTGGAAGCAGGGAAGCGTTGCAGTCAAGGGCCGACCTGATCTGGATCAGGTCAAGGGTCAATCAATCCTATAGAGAAGTCAGATGTACTGATGTCAGTTGTTTGTGGTTAGTCTGAAAGCTTAGTTCGGATAGTCTTGGTCTGCCTTTTGGAATAAGGCATCATTATTGGTCAAGAGTAGATTTGACACATGTAAAGATCTGATAAATAGGTCAACAAGAGATTAATTCGGCATAAGAATCCCAGTCTCAACTTTGGTCTCGAGTTAGTATTCCTCACGTAAGTTTTTGGAGTCCTCTAACTTAGCTATGAGTAATTGGTTCAAGGGCCTGATTCCTATAATTGAAAATCCCAGTAGAAGCAAACTATCCTTACTACCTTACCAAGCTAGGATGGAGAATCTTTAAGTAGATGGGGATTTATGTGAATGACAAACTTTAGTATTCTCATAATAGGGAAATTTATGTTTACCCTTCTAACATTAGGAAGAAAGTGATCATTATTGAAGAAAAGGACAATGGAAAGATGAGAAAAAGGGGTAAGGAACCTACTATGGAAGAATAAAGAAAGAAAGGGAAATTGGTAAAGGGGACTGGCGAGATTGAATTTAGAGAAGTAAATAGGTCACTTTCAAATGGTGATTTAGACAGTATAGAGTTGCAACTTCCTCCTTCCAAACAAGGTCAAAGTTTGGTATTTGTTGAATAAATATCTAAAGGAATCAAGGAAGTTCTTAGAAAGATTATGAAATATCAGCTTAAGGGAATGAAGAACTTATTTAAAGTATGGGTCAAAGAAACAGTTACTAAATCTAATCCTAATGAAGAAGCTCATCTTGCTGATCCACTATTTGAACTCCTTGATCAAACTCAACTTATTATTCCTCTGGCTAAACCGATTGTTCTTGAATTAGATCCCCAATTCACAACAACTGAACTTCAGCCCCTTATGATTACTCTATAACCAACTGATCCACTACCTATCCAAGCATCTAGCAAAACTTTAGTCATCTCCCTACAATCTTTAGAACCTAAGGATTTACCTTCAAAAACTCCAGTACTTCCAATTCAAACTCCTATTCTTAACCCTGAAGAACAGACTACTCTAAAAGGGAACACAAAAACCCTTTTTGTTGGCTCCAACAAAGATGTTAGTGCATCTACTCTAGCTTAGACCACACTATCTTCTATCAAACAAAAAGAACCAACTTCCACTATGAAGAAACGATTTGAATTTAGTCCTTCTCCTAACAAGGTAATTCCAACATATTCTAGAAGAATGAAGCTCTGTGCGAGCAAGAAAACAAAGAGATCTTAGAAATAATTTTCCTTATTTTACTTTCTTTGCTTTATCAGTTTCCCTTGTTTTAATCAAACTTTGGTTATGTTTTTTAGTCCATCCATGGACTTTACTATGTACTTTTTGTTCATCAATGAAGTCATTTTTAGTTCTGCACATATTGTCTAATTATGAATATCAAAGGGGAGTTAATAAATAGCCTCTGATGATAGCAAAAAAGAGGGAGAAAAACCAAAAATATTTAAGTACTGCACAACATAATAATCATGATAGCACAACAAAGTAAATGCTTGTGTAAATTTTCATTGTTTATGTAATATTTCCTCTTTATTGGACATTGATTCGATTTACTTTATGTTTTTGGATTTATAAGTGTTTTTGCTATTATTAAAAGGAAGAGAATATTAGATATCTCTCGTGAATTTTGATGATAACAAAAAGAGAAGAGTGTTAATGAACTGACAAGTGTATAGATATTCAGATAGTATTTTAGAAAGTTTAAAATTGCAAATTAAGTTACATTTAGAAACTTATTCAAAAGGACTAAATTGTTTGAAAAAGAGAACAAGTATGAAAACCTTTAGAGAATGTTTTAGAAGCCTTTTTAGTACAAGTACTTCATAAATTTATTCAAAGACTTTAAAGATAAATAGACTGATACTCTTTAGAAGATTTAGAAGCTTATTTAGATAGTTGATCTAAAAAAAATAATGTTAAAGAAATCATACAATATCATATTTGATGTGAATAAGACTTAGCTCTACAAAATTGAGTGTATTAGGGAAATATTAATCCTATTTCACTTAAGTTGAAATCAAGATCCATGGGGATTATTCTTAAGTGAATTTGTCTTTAGATAAATCACAAGAAAATATCTAACATTAGATAAGGATAAGGTAGATTTTGAACTTTGTGGGATTTTCAATTTCAGATCTAAAGCTTATTTAAAAATTGTTGATAAAACTATATCTCACCAAAACAAGATTATAAGATCAAGTTTAAATTTCAAGCTTTAAGATTTTCTCTAAAAATATCTATGGATTATCTTTAAATGTTGAATATAGATAGACATCAAGTGAGGATAATTTTTAATAAATTAGCTGTTAGAAGACTCTTGTATAAAAGTAGAAAGGATTCAAAGTGTTAAGCACTTTTTTCTTAGAAAGAAAAAATACATTCTTTACACTTTGATTGTAATCAATTGCTATCATCTGAAAGAGCACAAAATAATTCTTAGAAACTTCCTTAGATAGTTAAATTAAAGCAAATTATTCATCTATCATCATTTTTGTTTTGTGCAAAATTATTTGATATTTGTATTATTGTTCTTACTTGTTTTTTCAAAACATTATTTGTTGCTTGAGTGTTAAGAGAAGTTTGATTATACTCTATAGATCTGTAATTAGTCTAGATTGTAAAGAGGTTAGATAGGAAGAGTAGAGATTTGTTAAGCCTAAGTGTAGTTGATGTTCATAAACTTCTCATGATTTTGATTTAGTGGATGAAATAGAATGGCACCAATGAAGTAAACCGGTTCCTTAATAGTAGAGTTAAAAAAGAGTAGTAGGCAAAAAACCAAAGCTCTATAAATCTTGAGCCTAATTTTCTCCTCCTTATCTTTTTACTTTGAAATATTTATTTTTGTGTTGAATTATTAAAGTATCACTATTTGCTAATTTAAGTTATTAAGAAGAGTAATTTTATTTACATTGAAAAAGTTTCAAAAAATTTTAAAGATGTCAATTTACCTATCCTTACCCCTCCACCCTTGATATCTTTTTTGGGACTAGCACACCTTATGTCAACTCTTAAAGAAAAGAGCTCCATTTGAATGGGAAGAGTATGATGACATGATTCAAAGGGTTAAGGTGATCTTGACCTCTTGCTAGACCATGACCATGCCGATCAAAGGACTACCATTGATCTTGTATCTTACCTTTACTAATAGGTCAATTAGGGGTTTACTCGTACAGGAAGTAAATGGTTAAGAGCGACCTCTCTATTACTTGAGCGAAACCCTTTGAGGAAGTAAGGTCAACTATCTAACAAGCAAAAAACATTATCTCGTACTAGTGTTTGCTACACAAAAACTAAGGAACTACTTCCTATCATACAAGATCAATATAGTTACCCACTTAGATCTAATTAAATACTTGCCGTCATTACCAACTTTCAACTTTGTCTGGGTGAGTTATTAAGTCAATACACCTTTTTAGAGGGTTTGACAATTTGGTATAATTTCCTAGGATCATCAAGTCACAAGCCTTGGTTGACTTATGAGCAAACTTATGCATTGCACAAGAAGGCTCAATTATGGATGCCATACCAACAAAATTTCATGAGGACTCTTTGATGGTCGAAGTGGATGGAGAGTGGTCACTTCATTTGATAGCTCCATTGGAAGTAAAGGTTAGAGGTAAGAATCATAATGACATCACCATAAGAATCATACTATTGGGTTAGCTATTGTCCTTCCATCTTAGAAAATATTTAATATCTATATTGTATTATAAGGGTCCAAAAGGTATATTGTCTTATTGTGTCAATGCTAAAGAAGCTTGTCTTAAGTTGGATAAGTATTATCATATTAGGTGCGGGGAAGAAGGGTAACCTTATACCACCATATTCAACAAGTAGAGAATTATTGGCCATTAATGGCAAAAGTCACGCTTCAAGTGCAAGTGTATTGTCTTAAGTGTTTTAAGTTGCCCAACCAAGGTGAGTACAATTTCATATTTAGTGTTGGAGACTAGAGGAAACCTACATTGATAATTTAAAGAATAATGTCCTGCCTACAAATAGTACAGATGCCAGACTTATAAAATGAAAAACGAAGAAATATCTTATGCATGGGGATGAATTATATAGAGTTTTCTTTATAGGAAAACCCTTGAAGTGCATTATCCCTCCCAAAATAGAAGCAATTTTAACTTAAGCATATGTTAGAGGATGTAGAGAACACCAAGGATGAGGGAAGCTATACTATTACCTACCTGACAAAGGGTACTATTGGTTGACAATGGAGACAGATGCTTTTAACTCTACTAAGAGATGTGTCATTTGTCAATGGCATGGCAATGCCATCTACATTCTTGCAGTCATACTCCATAACATAACAACTCCTTGGCCTTTCCACATTTGGGCATTTGATCTTATTAGCCATGTACATCCACCATCCAAGAGGTCCTTCTAAATCTTAGCAGGTATAGAATATTTTATAAAATGGGTAGAGGCAACTACTTCAAAGAAGGCAATGGGAACAGTAGTTGTGAGTTTCATAAAGGAGAACATTATATCTAGATTTGGAATCCTAAAGCTCATTTTATCTAACAATGGTAATCCTTTCATCAATTTGCACATTAGTCAATTGATGACTTTTTATAATATCGATCACATAAAGTCTACACCTCATTACCTAAAAGGAAATGGACAAACTAAGGTTACTAACAAGAGTTTCTTGAAAGTGCTTAGTTACATGGTTCGTGATAACCACAAAGAGTAGTATGATAAACTGTCGCTTGCATTTTGGGTCTACAAGACATCAAAGGAAAAGCAAACACAAGCAACTCCCTTTTTCTTTAATATATGGAGTCGAAGCAATGATTCCATAAAAGTCTTAATCCTATCTGTTAGATTGGCTATTAATGCTAAGATTGAACTTGATAATTTATGAATGCTAGACTTGAAGGCATTAGAAGAAAGGCAAGATACTACTAAGCACAATATCATTAACCACCAATAAAGAATTGGTGTAGCTTATGATCACTTGGTAAGGAAGAGATCATTCCAACATGGCAATGTTGTATTTTGTGCAATCGAGCATGTATGCTAAGGTATTCTAGCACCAAAATTTACACCTAAGTAAGAGGAGCTCTTCATTGTTGAGGACATCTATGATAGTAGGTATTGCAAACTCAAAAACCTAAGAACTGATCCTATTACTATGCCTATAAATTTCCAATGCATCAAAAAGTTTCATTTGTAAAGAGTATGATACATCAAAGTTAAAATGAATAAAATGTGCATCTCTAATCGTATGAGCTTGCTTTCAAACATTTGCTCCGTACTTAGTAGTTATTCAAATATAATACTGCATTGTCGCTACTTAGTAAGAGGTCTATATGTGCTCGATGATCATGAACTCATATCATGTTGACCAATAAGAGTGTTATCCCCTAAGAGCACAACATAGTTACTTTTGTATACAAATCAGTCTCATCATTTGATACACTCTTTAGGATTTTGATATGATGGTTAAGAAGTAGGTAATAACCTCTTAACTAAAAAGCCAATTGCTTTTATTATTATCGTTTTATAATATTAAAACAAGACTTATGAAGAAATGTTGCTTGCAAACAAGGGCATTGTTCTAATGTGGGACATCTTTGTAGAAATTTAAATAAAAGAAAAAATGCAAAGTAAGGGTTCATATTTATGTAGTTTTTACAATAAAGGATATGGATTTTTTTACCATGCCTTTAAGAGACCATGTTTATAATTTAGTCTTATATGAGGACTTTTGTCTATTTGCCATTAATGAAATCTAACATGAAATAGATGGAAGCCCTCAAATAAAGTTAATTTATAAATGCAGGTCCTTAAACACATAGTTGGAAAATTGAGACCCTTTTTTTTTTTTTTGCAAAACTGCAAAAACATAAGCCATTACTTTACATTTTTTTTTCAAATAAATCATATTTAAATAAATAGAATATTTTACCTATAACATTACCTTTGCACATTTTAATGAATTTATTTTATTCAACTTCCCCTCTATTTTTTTGAATTACTATTCATCTATATAGTTTTGGATGTAATGGTATAATTCTTATGGATAAATATAGTAAGTAAATAAGTTCCATTAAAAGACTCATTGATTAATATTAAAATCATATTAAAATTATAATTTATTTGGATAATAATTAGATTAAAGAACATTTTGTGTATATGAGTTGTCATTGTTTAAAATTATCACTATTTCAAATTTAATGTGCATTATTTTATATTTGGTTTAAGCACAATGAACATAAAAAATGAAATAAATAAAGTATAAACATTGTAAAGAATGAAAGTACAATATCATTTTTCATATTTATAAGGATGTCATTGGATGAAAATAAAATACGATTAAAATGTTTTCATTTTCTAATTTTAATTATTGAAGTTTTAATAAAAATCAATTTACTTACCATATTTGTCCATCAATATTATACAATTTCATTCAAAGCTATATAAATGAATATCTATCTAAAAAAGAAAAATGTTTAGAAAAGAAATGGAATAAAATAATTTCAATAAAATGTGCGAAGGTAATATTATAAGTAAAGTATTTTATTTATTTAGTTATGGTTTATTTAGAAGAATGTAAAGGAAGGGTCCGTATTTTTGTAATTTTGTAAAAATGGATGTCAATTTTGAGGGTCTATATTTATAATTTATCCTTATTTGAGGGTTTTGCCTATATCACATTAGATTATATTAACGGCAAATGGACGAAAACCCTTAAATAAGGATAACTTATGAACACAAGCCCTTAAATGCATAATTAAAAAACCCATACCCTTTTTTGCAGAAACTGCACAAATTGAGCTCTTCCTTCGCATTTTTCCCTTTAAATAACCTACTAATGCTGACTTTAAGTTTGGTGCAATTATTCAAAAAAAGTGCTGCTAAACACAAGCGCAGTGTAATTGTTATGCTAGTATAAGCTCATATAATTAACGAGAATTCATATTATTTTATTCAATGATATGTCAAAAGTGTGAAAAGTTTCAAATAGTAAAGAAAAAGTACCCATCCATGCAAATTCTGGAAACACATGTACAAAATAGTAAAGTATATAAAAGACTCGAGTAGCGATAGTTCAATTTTAAATAATTGATCTGACGGCAACTTTGTGATCTGTACATTTCGAGCTTAAACTCCCTAAGTTTCGCTTCAAGCCGATCGTGTCGCTCCAAAATATCTTGAGAATCTAATATTTTCTAAGCTTCAAAAACAATTATCTCGATATTCCTCAACTCAAAGTTAGCAACACTACTCACTAAAAGCTGTAAATTAGAGGTGGATACCGAATCATAAGGCTTGTCTAAAAAGCAAAGCAGCCTTCTGAAGAAAAGTCATTATAGTATTAATAACTTCAATGCCCAAGCAAACTGAACCAATCCAGAAGTCACCCTCTATGGCTTATAGTTACTCGATCTTATGAAATTATAAATCTATAAAATGAGACACTCTTCCTTAAATCCTTCTAATTTTAAGATATGCTTTTATTATAAAAGTAATAATATAATTTCAAAGTAATTTCCTTCCATTCTCTCCAATTTAAGAGGAATAGATTTTAGTGATTCCAAAGAAAATAATTTCTTTCTAAACCCATTCTTTCTCCCTTTTTTGCCCTTATCAAATAACGGAAAATACCTTGATTTTTTAACTTTTCCTTCCCTCAATCCAAACAAATAGTTAAGGTTTTATCCAAAAATTTACGGGGCTTACAATATCCTTAGACCTTTTGGGATAGAAGTGTGGAAACCATAAGTACTAGGTATCTTACTTGTATAAGGTCGGAAATTGATTTCTCTATATTTATCTATGACATCTAGTAAATTGCCTAAAGGTCTTCTGTTAACTCATGCCCAAGGTCATGCTTCACTAGACTTAGGTATGGTCAGATGATATCAGGCAAGTACACCTATCAATTTTAATATAGCGGATGTGAGTCCGAGTCAATCCCTTAGAGATTTCAAGTACTAATATTAACCTTAACTCTATTATCTAACCGGAAAATTGTAATGAATTGAATGAATTAAAAATACTGAAATTAACAAACTAAATTAATTATGAGACTTGATTAAGCAATTTAGAAAGCAATAAAACTAAGAATGACTTCAAGAAGTTAATAACGTATTTAGGAATTATTTCCCCTAGTGTTTAATATGTGACCGCTTAAAATATATTCAATTCAATTTCTATTATTCTTGACCGGAGGAATTCACAATTAAAGTTAATACCTTTCTCAAGCATATTAACCCTAATCTTAAATTATTTACCGGAATCTCTTCACTTAGTAATATAACTTAGGATTGCATTAATGTATAATGAATTTCTACACAAATAATTAACTTTCCGAAAGAAACATGTATCTTATCTCTAAGTACACATGTAATTCTCTCCAATTATGCTTAGATCTAATTACACATGCAATTTCTCAATCATCATGTATAATATCATAAATTGATACTCTAGAAATATCAATTACTAATTAAACAACATAATTGAATTAAGAAAATATAGAAACTTTATTGAAAATTATAAATCAACCTAAGAGTTACATGAAACTCTAGGTTCCGTAATCCTAAATACACGAATTCTAAGCTATCATAATAAATCTAAAAACGAGTTCCATAAAAAACATAAAATAAAACATGAAAAACCCCTTTAGTTGATGAAAAATCTCTCCAATCTTGAAGTTGGTGTTGTTCTCGCCTTTTTCTTCTCCTTCCCCTCAAGTCTCTTCTCTTCTCTTATGTCTCCTCCGTCTTCTTTAATGTCTCTTCTTCTTTAAAACCCTCATATGTCCTTTTATATATGTATTATAAGGATTCTGTTTTCGTCACCAGACATGGCCATGTCCCTAAGTCGTGTAACTTTCTGACCTTGGCAAATTTTTCTACATGGACATAGCCTGGGGACATAGCCATGTTCCAGACTGTGTAACTTCAAAACTTCATAACTTTCTCATTTGAACTCCGAATTGAGTGAAACTTGATTCCTTTTCTTCGTTTTCGATCCTAGAACGTGTTCAAACCTTGAAATCAAAATTTTACTAGATTAAGTATCAATTTCTTTAAAAAAACCAAAAATGTAAGGGAAATACTATAAAATCAATATATAAAATATGTTTAAAATCAGAGTTATCAAATTTTCCCACACTTGAGCATTTGCTTGTCCTCAAGCAAATAAATCAAAACTAAACTTTCGGGACAAGAAACGCTAATCAAAACTTATCATTGTTTAGGAAACCGGTGAACGAATACACTTGACCCGAAGAAAGGTAAGAAACTCATTTTCAATTAACTTACAATAATAAAGTCAATAAATTTCATTTGACCATATTCGAATGCTCCAACAATACTTAATACTAGAGTTCACTAGTTAATTTATGAAAATCAAAATTTACCCGAGTCATTTAACCAAGGATTCTTAAACTAAAAATTAGATTTAACATCTTGCCAACTGAGAAAGAGTTATAAAAATTTTGTTAATTTGACTAAAGTGTATACAATTCTCTCTTCCATCTCACCAAGCACCATAATCTAAAACAAACACATTTGACATCCACTCAGCCTCTGATTATCTCCTTAGTTCATGCTTTTGTTGAGAGGTCTTTTAAATTTACCTTATTTAATGCACAATTGTATTGGTAGAGAGAAAGAATCTCGCTCTTCTGACGGACCAAGACCGATCCATACCAACTTATTTCTTATATTAATAGCGGGAAAGAACCTTGCTCTTCTGATAGACCAAGGCCGATCCATATCAATTTTTCATTAGAATTGGCATTGGGACTTAATCTCGCTCTTCTGACGGACCAAGACGAATCCTTACCAATTTTTCTATTCATACATTTGTTATTACTTTTGACCTTCAATCATTGTGATTTTTTAGGGGTTTCTCAAAAGAAGAATTTTATTCATTTGTTTGCTAAAAATTATAGGGCTCTTAAAAATTTTTAAGAGAAAGGTATACATAAAAGTAAATTTAAAAATAACCATGACTAATTCTCAACTAGTGATGTTGCTCCAATCTTAAGTCTTAAAGTCCTAAACTAAATAACCCGTAACTTTGCCCTCCACAAATTTGACTAATCAATTCTAGTAAAGTATAATAAGATCAATAATGATCAAGATGATACAGTTGATTTAGCTTAATACCAGTTAATCACCTATTGCAAGTTAACTTAAAAATTAATTGGGTCAAATGTGAATAATTAGTATCCTAAACAGTAACAAATTCATATATATCCCTTCCCTACACTTAATAGCGTACAGTGTCAATGTATGACTAAAAAAAACATAGCAGCAAGAAATGAAACAAGAAAAATCAGCATAGGGAAAAAGGAAACATATGTACTGAAAAGAAACTAATACTTCCCTGCCAGTAAAAAATTAGGGGAAGAAGTTCAAAACGAAGAAGCATCATCATTATATATCGCAGTTCACATGCCTTGGCCAACAAAAGACAACACAAAAAATTATGAACTAAGAAGAGGGATCGGAATCCGTCTCTTCATCCTCCTCATCAGATGGTACCTCAGCCATTGTAGCATCATCATCGTCGTCACTGCCCTCAACATCCTCATCACTTCCTCCAGCCGCCTCGTCTTCACCACCCTCATCAGCCTCTTCCTCACCACCCTCATCATCCTCTTCCTTACTCTCACTATCCTCTTCACGAGTAGCCGACTCTTTCATTTTGAGAAATTTTTCCATTTTGTCCTAGCGGATATGAAGTTTATCCACACTTTCTCTTATATAACGAATCTCAGACAGCAACATATCAAATTTGTCTTCAAAGCTGGCTGAAGACGTTTGGCCTCGAGATGTGCTGCTGCGAGAGTGTCGACCTTAATGTCTTGTTGGTAATAGGTTCATGAGTCGGAATGAATTGAGGTACATAGGAGTGACTTAGTTGATCAAAGTAAGTGAGGGCCAAACAAAAACCTTAGTCCACATGGCCTGCACGAGTAAGGTGACGTAGGGGCCACAACAAATATGCCCTTTCTTCCGTGTAGTGGTGGCTTGGTGGTTAAAAAGTTTAGCGATTTCGATGGCAAGATTGATGGGATGTTTATGAATGACATCCTTGCTGGATCATATGCATCGCTAACAGTAATCTCGTTCCAAAACGACCCTGCTGTTACTCCACGAGGAAAACGACACGAGAGACGTTGGAACTCGTCTGTCCGTATAAATCAATCTTCATAGAGACCAAGATATCTGTCCAATTGAGCTATGGTCATGTGGAATGGGTGGCCACTCAAGGTGAAATGTAGTTTACATTTGGGGCCCATGCCAGTAGCACTCTCTTTATTAAGTTTGTACGTACACAAAAACTCCAAGGTAAGCTCTTTATAAATTGGAGCTTCAAGAGATAAAAAGCGCTCTCAAATGGTACCATCCAAGAGCTCCTTCATTTCTATGGTGAGCTCTAATTGAGCTAGAACATCCCAATCCAGCCGAAGGGTCTCACTGAAAGGCTTGTTCTGAAGTAAATTATATCGTTGCACCTGGTAGTCTTCCTTAAATTGAAGCATTGGGTGCTCTATCGGGGGGAGAGTAGCTAATGGTTCAACTATTGCTCCTGATTGTGATGAAGAGGATGCTGCAAATTTTGATTTCTGGCGAACGGTAAGCTTAGCGCGATTCGCCATTTGAATACCTGAAAGGAATCAACAAACCAAATTAAAAACGCACATCCTTGTCGCACATAGGTCAAGAAGATAGAGGGAAATAAGAGTAATAGTGAAGAATGTTAACAGAATTCTCATTTGGGCATTTAAACAAACATGTGGAGTGCAGCTAGAAAACTAGTTGGTGGAAAAGAAATAAGTGGCAAACGCATCCAACTAAATCTACAATAGATTTACTACACTACAATTAGCTCGAAACACAAGCGTCTCAACATATAAAAGACGCTAAATGACCCAGAATTGTTTTCCCATATTACTAACCCTAACTAGCATAAATGAATAAGGATTAGCAAAGTAGCCAACAAAATTCGGAATTGAGAGAGCATAATGAATAGCTAATTAGATGAGGCATCATAAAGGCATATATGATCAAGAAACACAAGGCAATAGTGCATGGCGTTTATGAAATAACAAAATAAATGTGCAGACCAAGTGTAAGAACCAGTGCACACAAGAGCAAAATTTCAAGTAGCCAAACTGCCTAAATCATGAGGAAGATAGAGCAAAATCAATAAGGAGACTTACTTGGATCAGGATGCGTAATGTCAAGAATTGTGGACAAAAGAGGGAGAGAAGAGAGAATATGAGAGAGAGATCTATTGGATTGTGAGTGTATGAGAGAGTGTGTTTGTTTTAAGTAAACTAGGCATGTGCAAAATTGTGTAAGACTGGGCAGACACGGGCTGGGACACAACTGTGTCCCTTACCCGTATAACTTCTTGTGTACGTCGTGTCTCACCTGGGCAGACACGGGTTGGGACACGACCGTGTCCCATGCTCGTGTAACATTCTGTGTTCGGGCATGACTTATGATCGCACATGGGCTAGGACACAACCGTGTCCTACGCCTATGTAACTTGCTGAGTTCTATCTCGAAGTTTGGACGCACACGGGCTGGGACACAACCGTATCCTACGTTCATGTAACTCTTTGTTCGCGGGTGGGAATACTGGGCACACACGGGTTGGGACACAACCGTATCCCTCACCCGTGTAACTTTCTATACCCACGGAGTAAAATCGAAATATGGGCGAATACGGGCTGGAATACGGCCGTGTCCCCAAGTCGTGTAACTTTCTATGGGTAGGGCAGATTAAAAGCCTGGATGGACATGGGCGAGGGACACGGCTAGGACACGACCGTGTCCCTCGCCCATGTAACCTTTTTCTCTTCTTTTTTTTCATGAATTTAATTTAAAGATAAAGGAAACTTAAAGAAATAAAAAGTAATTAAACTAGAAAAATAAGAAAAAGAAAACTAAAGAGAAGAATCTATCAATAAAACTAAAAGGGAAAAGGCTATGACGAAAATTGCAAGAAAATATAAGAAGCAAAGCAAAGTTAGATAAAAGGAAAATAAAATGAAATAAACTAAAAGAACTAAAGTATAAGCAAAGTTAGACATGAGTTGCCTCCCAAGAAGCGCTATAGTTAACGTCGGTAGCTCGACGGGATGCGTCTTCTCATGATAGTTCTAACGGATAGAGATAAAACTCCTCTTGTCCAAATTACTCCAAGTTTCCACTCAAGTATAACTTCAACCGTTGCCCATTTACCTTAAATGTGCTCTTCTCCGGGTATGTAACTTCAACAGTCCCATACGGGAAAACTCGTGTAATTGTAAATGGTCCAGACCACTTAAATTTCAACTTACCTGGGAATAAACGAAGGCGAGAATTATACAAAAGAACATGATCACCTTCTTTAAATTGTCAACCTTGTTTGATTCGCTGATCATGGTACTTTTTAGCCCTTTCTTTGTATAGTTTGGAGTTCTCATATGCATTTGCTCGCCATTCCTCTAGCTCGTTCAATTGAAGTTTCCTGTGAGAACCTGCACGCTTAAAATCAACATTAGCACTCTTAATTGCCCAGTAGGCCTTATGTTTAATCTCTACCGGTAAATAACAAGCCTTGCCATATACAAGTCGGTAGGGTGTGGTCCTTAGTGATGTTTTGTAAGCGGTTCTATATGCCCATAGAGCATCATCCAACTTTTCTGACCAATCTTTCCTATGATACTTTACAGTTTTTTTAAGAATTCGCTTAAGATCGCAAATGGCAACTTTCACTTGTCCACTACTTTGGGGGTGGTACGGGATGGCTATCCTATGTGTAACGCCATAACGTTTCAGTACTTGGTCGAGTTGATCATTACAAAAGTGTGTTCCCTTATCACTTATAATTATCCTAGGGGTACCGAATCAAGAAAATAGGTCTTTCAAGAATTTTTTTACTACCCTAGCATCATTAGTAGGTAGGGCTTTAGCTTCCACCCACTTAGAGACATAGTTAATAGCTACTAGGATATATTTGTTTCCATTAGAGTTCGGGAAAGGACCCATGAAATCAATCCTCCACACATCAAATACCTCAACTTCGATGATGGAGTTTTGTGGCATTTCATCCCTACAGGATATATTCCTCACTCATTGGCAACGATCACAACTCTCAACATATCGCTGGGTATCTTTGAATAAGGTAGGCCAATAAAATCCTACCTCTAGGACCTTATGAGCTGTCTTATTAGCACTATGATGCCCACCCGTAAGCCCCGAATGACAGTGGCTCAAAATTCTCCAACCTTCGAGGTGTAGTACATACCTTCGAATGACATGATCTGCACATACTTTAAACAGGTAAAGATCATCCCAAAAATAATGTTTCACATTAGAAAAAAATTTCTTCTTTTACTGGTGTGGAAGTCCCTTCAATATAATCCTAGCAGCTAAAAAATTAGCAATATCCGCGAACCAAGGAATTTCCATATCACTTACCTGGGCGATGGCATAGAGTTGCTCCTCAGGGAATTCATCCTTGATCTCATTCTCGTCGAGCATTTCCAAGTTTGGATTCTCCAATCGAGATAGGTGATCTGCTGCTAAATTCTCAGCGCTTTTTTTTATCTTTGATCTCCACATCAAACTCTTGTAGCAACAAGATCCACCTAATCAATCTTGGTTTTGCATCCGGTTTTGCTAACAAGTACCTAAGGGTAGAATGATCGATATAAATAATCACTTTAGATAGAAGCAAATAAGAGCGAAATTTATCAAAGGTAAAAACAACTGCTAGCAACTCTTTTTCTATAGTAGTGTAGTTCTCCTGAGCGTTCGTAAGAGTTTTGCTAGCATAGTGAATTGGTTGAAAGTACTTGTCTCGCCTTTGCCCTAGCACTGCCCAGACTGTGTGATCACTTACATCACACATAAGTTCAAAGGAAAGTGCCCAATCAGGTACTACCACGATTGGAGCATTAGTAAGTTTCTCTTTAAGGATATTGAAAGCTTTCAAACACTCCTGAGAGAAAACATAAGGCACATCCTTCTTTAATAACTTAGTTAAAGGGTGAGCAATTTTTGAGAAATTCTTGATAAATTGCCTATAAAAACCTATATGTCCTAAAAAGCTTCTTATAGCCTTAACCGAAGTTGGAGATGGGAG
The DNA here is from genome assembly GCA_024138015.1 of Lumnitzera littorea. Classification (NCBI taxonomy): domain Eukaryota; kingdom Viridiplantae; phylum Streptophyta; class Magnoliopsida; order Myrtales; family Combretaceae; genus Lumnitzera; species Lumnitzera littorea. The sequence continues at coordinate 55,679,660 of JAMXBB010000012.1, read as the reverse complement.
TCTTGCAATCGCATCCACTTTGGCAGTATCCACCTCAATTCCTCGATAAGAGATCTTATGGCCCAGCACGATACCCTCTTGTACCATGAAGTGGCACTTCTCCCAATTGAGGACAAGATTAGTCTCTTCACACTTGGTAAGTACCCTGCCCAAATTATTCAAACAAAGGTCAAATGAGTTGCCAAAAACTAAAAAATCATCCATAAATACCTCCATTATGTCCTCAATCAAATCATCAAAAATAGTTAATATGCATCACTGGAATGTAGTAGGTGCATTGCAAAGACCAAAAGGCATTCTACGGTAAGCAAAGGTGCCATAAGGACAAGTGAAAGTGGTCTTCTCTTGATCTTTCGATGCAATAGGTATCTGAAAATAACCAGATAAGCCATCCAGAAAAGAATAAAACATATGTTCAGCTAGTCGTTCTATCATTTGATCAATAAAAAGTAAGGGGAAATGGTCCTTACGTATAGCATCGTTTAACTTTCGATAATCGATACATACACGCCAACCTGTTACCGTTCTCATTGGGATCAATTCATTCTTTTCATTAAGAACTATTGTCATCCCACTTTTTTTTTGGAACTACTTGCACTGGACTCACCTATGAACTATCAGAGATAGGATATATCATACCTGCATCAAGGAGTTTAATAACTTCCATTTTGACTACCTCTTTCATGTTTGGATTCAAGCATCTCTAGGGCTGCACAACCGGCTTGTGGTTTTCTTCCATTAAAATCTTATGAGTACAAAAGGAGGGATTGATACCTCGAATATCAGATATTTTCCAAGCAATGGCCCTCTTATGCTCCTTAAGTACTTTCAGTAACTTTTCTCTGTGTTTTTTTTTTCCAAATTGGATGCTATAATTACCGGTAATTTGGAGTCCTTCTCTAAGAAGGCATATTCTAAGTAGTCAGGTAATTGCTTTAGCTCCAATATCGGTGGCTCCTCAATCAAAGGTTTTAACTGTGCTTTCTTCCTTTTTCCAAACTCTTCAAACCCTTTCTCAATAGAGATATGTTTATTTGCTTCCAGTTGGGCGACCACCTTGGATTTGACAGGATCTTCCGAAGCTTCTTCCATGCCTAATTGTAAGTAACTCTCTAACAGATCCTTAAGAAGAACTTCCTCAATATAACTTGAAACAAAAGTGTCAGTAACATCCAAAAGGTAGCAAGTATCATCCTGATCGACAGACTTTTTCATAGCCTCCAAAATTTTAAACATGATCTCTTCATCTCCTACTCGAAGAATGAGTTTTCCATCACTAACATCAATGATAGCCCTAGCAGTAGCTAAGAATGGTCTACCTAGGATAAGGGGCAACTCAAAATCTTCATCCATATCCAATATCACAAAATCAACTGGAAAAATAAATTTACCCACTTGGACTAATACATCCTCAAATATATCTCTAGGATACGTCATAGATCTATCAGCTAATTGCAAGCTCATGCGTGTAGGCTTAGGTTCCCCTAATCCTAGTTTCTTAAAAAATTTATAAGGCATTAAATTGATGCTAGCACCCAAATCAGCTAAAGCTTTATCAATTAACAAATTACTAATATGACAGGGAATTGTAAAACTTCCTGGGTCTTTTAGCTTCTTGGGCAACTTGTTTTGCACGATCGCTGAACACTTTTTATCCAAGATGACTGTAGAAAGCTCCTCAAGCTTCCTCTTATTGGATAACAAATCTTTCAAGAATTTAGCGTACTTCGGCATCTATGATAGGGCATCAACAAGAGGTAAGTTAATATGCAGTTGTTTAAAGAGGTCAAAGAACTTACTGAATTGTTGGTCATTGCGATATTTCTTGAGTCTTTGGGGTATGGGATAGATGGTTGATATTCCTTCACCTTTGATGACTTTACGTCTTCCGTTGCTTTCATCCCCTCCTTGCTCTTACTAATCTCCTCACTAACCTTCCTCTCAGCATGCAACTCCTTCCCATTTCGAAGTGTCACTGCCTTAACATGTTCCTTTGGATTGGGTTCTGTATTTCCCGGTAGCGATCCTTGCGGTATTTCAAAGATTAGCTTCGCAAGTTGACCAATTTGGTTCTCAAGGTTGCGATTTAAAGCCTCTTGATTCCTTAGCGAGGATTCAATGTTGGATAAGCGAGCCTCATTGCCTTGAATATATTTTGTGAGAAGTTCTTCCACACTGGACTTCTTTTCTTGAGGGAGAGGAGGTGGGAATAGTCTTTGAAATCTAGGTGGGCCAAAGTTGGTCTTCTACTGGCCTTGGTTTTGATTTCCCCATGAAAAATTGGGGTGATTCCTCCATCTTGGATTATTTTGTTGGGGTTATTTTATTGCTTAGGTGGATTTCCTAGATAATCTACCTGTTCCAGTTGTTCTTGTGCTCCATACCCCTGCATACAAAAGTCACTTACATCCGATTGCACTTGTTGAGGGCCAACAGAGAGTGCATCAATCTTCTTACTCAATAAGTCCACCTTGGCTGCTAGAGCAGTGGTCAAGTCCAACTCATAAATTCCCATTGCCTTTTGCTTGGCTCTAGTGGTTTCCCACTGGTAATTGTTCATCACTATTACTTCAATCAGGTTTTGTGCTTGCTCAGGTGTCTTTGTGTTCAAAGTACCTCCTGCGGATGCATCAATCATCTATCTCGTAGATAAATTGAGACAATTATAAAAGGTCTGAATCTGCATCCATAGTGGGAGGCCATGATGTAGGCACCTCCTAAGCAAGTCCTTAAACCGCTCCCAAGTGTCATATAGCGTCTCCGCTTCTAATTGAGCAAAACAAGAAATATCATTCTGAAGTTTAGTGGTCTTTACAAGTGGGAAATACTTCTCTAAAAATTTCTCTACCGATTCATTCCAAGTTGTGATTGAATTTATTGGTAGGGAGTTCAACCACTGTTTTGCTCTCCCCCTCAAGGAGAAAGGAAATAGCCGCAGCCGGATGGTATCATCCGTGGCTCCGTTGATTTTAAATGTATCACAAATCTCTAGAAAGCTAGCGATATGGGCATTAGGATTTTCATCTTGGAGACCGTCAAATTAAACATATTGTTGCACCATTTGTATGATGTTAGGTGCAATTTGGAAGTTATTAGCCGCGACAATTGGCCTTGCGATATTAAAGTCAGCTCCAATAAGTGTAGGCCTTGAATAATTGGACATGGTCCGATTTGCTTCATTCCCATTGTTAGCCATGCGTGGTGGATCTTCTTGCTCGATGAATTGAGTGTTGGCCTCTTCACCTTCTTCCTTGATTTCAACGATTGACCCGTTGTCTATGGTCGCCACAATTTGTCTAGGTCGCGATCTCAAATTTTGAAGAGCAGTTCTCTTAATTTCAGGATCAAGTTCTACCAAATCTTCCGAGTTGCTTCGAGTCATGTACTACAAGGGCAAGAAATATAAAATCAATTGCAGCTCTAGGTAATAAAAATAAACAATGAAAACAAAAAGAAAAAAAAAATAGCCAAAGTAATAAAGCAACTAGTGTTCTTAGTATCAAAAATTCCCAACGCCAAAAACTTGATATTAGGCAAGTGCACCTATCAATTTTAATATAGTGGATGTAAGTACGAGTCGATCCTTTAGAGATTTCGAGTACTAATATTAACTTTAGCTCTATTATCTAACTGGAAAATTATGATGAGTTGAATGAATTAAAAATCCTAAAATTAACAAATTAAACTAATTATGAGACTTGATTAAGCAATTTAGAAAGTAATAAAACTAAGAATGACTTCAAGAAGTTAATAACGTATTTAGGAATTATTTCCCCTAGTGTTTAACATGTGACCGCTCAAAATATATTCAATTCAATTTCTATTATTTTTTACCGGAGGGATTCACAATTAAAGTTAATACCTTTCTCAGGCATATTAACCCTAATTCTAAATTATTTACCGGAATCTCTTCACTTAGTAATATAACTTAGGATTGCATTAATGTATAATGAATTTCTACACAAATAATTAACTTTCCGGAAGAAACATGTATCTTATCTCTAAGTACACATGTAATTCTCTCCAATTATGTCTAAATCTAATTACACATGCAATTTCTCAATTATCATGCATAATATCATAGATTGATACTCTAGAAATATCAATTACCAATTACCAATTACCAATTAAACAACATAATTGAATCAAGAAAAGATAAAAACTTTATTGAAAATTATAAATCAACCCAAGAGTCACATGAAACCCTAGGTTTCATAATCCTAAATACACGAATTCTAAGCTATCATAATAAATCTAAAAACGAGTTCCATTAAAAACATAAAATAAAACATGAAAAACCCCTTTAGTTGATGAAAAATCTCTCCAATCTTGAAGTTGGTGTTGCTCTCGCCTTTTTCTTTTCCTTCTCCTCAAGTCTCTTCTCTTCTCTTGTGTCTCTTCCGTCTTCTCTAATGTCTCTTCTTCTTTGAAACCCTCATATGTCCTTTTATATATATGTATTATAAGGATTCTGTTTTCGTCACCAGACATGGCCTGGGACATGGCCGTATCCCTAGATCGTGTAACTGTCTGACCCTAGCAAATTTTTCTGCATGGACACAGCTTGGGGACATGGCTATGTCCTAGACTGTGTAACTTCAAAACTTCATAACTTCCTCATTTGAACTCCGAATTGAGTGAAACTTGATTCCTTTTCTTCGTTTTCGATCCTAGAACGTGTTCAAATCTTGAAATCAAAATTTTACTCGATTAAGTATCAATTTCTTTAAAAAAAAAATTGTAAGGGAAATGCTATAAAATCAACATATAAAATATGTTTAAAATCAGAGTTATCATGAGACAAGAGCCATAATATTTCTAGTATCATTCGCAGTAGAAAATGTGTAAGAACACCACATCTATATGTGACAATATAGAGTATCGTTCCTTTGATCATACTCGTGATAGAGATGAAGATGTTTGTATAAGAAGTCTGAAAACAGTACCAAAGCAAGACGCTCCTCATGTATTATATGAAATACCAAGTGAAAGAGACAGGGACTTACACCATCTTCCGGACTATCAAGAAAGATATATAAAGACAACCAGTAGGTAAGGAAGCCTCGAGCTCATGCCTGCACAAAGAAGAGATTTATGAGTTGAGATGAATGTGAATTATGAAATGAAATTACAAATCATAGCATTCATACTTACTCATATTCTTCTTCCCCTTCAAAGAAGTGCTTCACCTATGCAGGAAATGTAGCCTTCCTATAAGCATCAATAGCTTTCTTCCTTTAAGTCTCTAGAGTTGAGATCAGATTTTGATCTTCTTCTAAAATAGTAGATGTAATGGTATTAGTTAATCCAAAGTCACTTAGGTGCAAAAGCATACAAACATCCTCAAGCGTCCTATGCAGTTATAAACATATGCATCTACGTGCTCCAATGAAATACTATTGCTCTCCGAACTTCCATGTCTTTGGATCGAGGAAAACCAAAGTGGGAAGAAATGTACATGGTGTAGTGCACATCCGCTTTCTTTAAGATATCTGAATACGTCGAGTTACTCAAAATGTGGTTTACCTAACTATGCCAACTAGATGCAGGTAGTCGAGGGAAATAAGCTCTCATAAAGTGGAATCTCCTTTCTCTTATTCCCGAAGCGTAACACAGAATTTTCCTTTATATTATCCCTTTCTTGCACATGGGGCTCTTGTCTCATAAATTGTAAGCTACCGTTAACAAGAGGCTACTTATACGAATCATGCCTCCTCACATCACTCTAAAAAAAATCCTTCTTGATCGTGGCATTAAGTCATTCATCTCGTGGCAAAGTTACATTCGATATGTAACCATCTCTGACAATCGGTATCTTTTACCTCTATTTTTCCTTGGATCATTTCTTCTTGAACTCTTTAGCCACCTTGGAAAGTGACAGCAACTATTGAGTGCAATTGCTACGCTTGAGGGATGGGAAAGAGATGAAGGTAGACAAATAAGTCGACAAGAAAAATGTATGGTTAGCAATAAGTACGGAAGTTATCTCGCGCAAATGTAAAGAAAAAGGGAGTCAAGTTAGTCCTTGAACAGCCTATCACAGCAAATAATCAATGAATTTATTGTCAAATTTGATGTGATCTATCGAAGTCAATTGCAAATCATCAATGACTTTATTGTCGAATTTGATGAGCACGAAGGTTCATCCATATACAAGCAAGCACGTAATAGTAGAGAGCACTGAAACGAATTCTACATGTGGTTCAATTGTTAAAATGTACGACCTGATGCCAAGGCGTAATTTTATTGACAATGATTAATATTGGTCTTTATGAAGTCCACAACCAGTCTTCCCCGGCTCAGTAGACACTCTGGTTGCATTTTGCTTGCGATGGTTTCTTCATCTTCTTTTCAACCTTCTATGATGTGGCTTCAATCTTCAAACTTGTCTCATCAACTTCACTGGAAGCTTCGCTAGTCTTCTTTTCAAGACTCTTGACGGTTCCGGTCTGCGGCAGTTTCCAGCTTCAATCTTCGAAGGCGTTTATTGGTGTTACCGAAAAAAGGAAAAAAAGAAAAAAGAGAAAGGAAAAAAGGCGTTCAGTGGCTTTGATATTTGGTTTTGACATGATTGCTTTCTTTGATAGTTGTCAATGCTCATGGTCTTTGGGGGTCTTCTATATGGGTATTCTTCAATAATGGATTTACATTTTTTTTAATTTATTTAAAAGAAAAAAAAAATAAAAGAAAAGAAGGGCAAGAAGGAGAAAATGAAACTGGAAGAGAATGTGTATGGAGCAGATGCAAATTATGTGTATCGGAATGAATGCATGAATAGACTGGAGAAATGACAAATAAAAAAATTGTAATAATGAAATGCAGAAGAAGAATGAAGGACGGAAGTGAGATGTTTGCAGAAAGATGAGAAAAATCAAATTAGGTAATAACGAAAAACTAGAAGCAAAATGAAGAAAGAATGGATAAAAATGAGATGATGAGAGAAGATGGTGCTAATGAATGTTGTAGTACATGGGCACGGAAAAGAAAAAGTAAAGAAAGGATGAACGGAAATCAACTCTGTTTATTAGGGGAAAAAAGACATAAAAAAAGAAGAAAAAAAAAGAAAGGACAACGAATGACAGTCGAAAATTGGAATGGAGATGAGAAGCTAGGTGTATCAAGAGAATAACTATATATATAATATATATATAATAAAAAAAAAAAAGAAGAAGAAGAAGAAAGATTAAGATACCATGAGAGTATGTATGGCAGCTGGAAGGAATTTTACTGATAGATGAAGGCTTGATTGTGTGCTGTCATCAATGTGAAATTGGGTTATTTGTAATGAAATTCACTAACGGAAAATTTTCAGCATACAATTAGTGTGACAGCTCACATGTAGCATTTGGCACTGAATTTTCTTTTCCTTCTTGGTCATGTTTATCCATTGCATGAGCAAGCTGGCATATTAAAAAAAAAAAAAAAAAAGAGTAGAGGAGTAATCTTTTATGTTGTCTATTGGTGACAAATTTTAGAAAGTATAATTGATTCCTCACATGCTGGTGTCAAAATGAAGATGGCAAATACGAATTATGAAAAAATTTATGATAGGGTAACTGTGTGTGAAGAAATGAAACAAAGTTGCATTTGAACAATTTGATTTTGGGCTTTCATTTAGGCTTACAGAAGACAGATAACCATGTTCTCCACGAAATAGACATTTTAATGCTAAAGCTCACGAAACGAAGTCGTCCAATATCGGCTTAGTTCATCACATATTATAAATTGCCATTTGTAAAAGTGATGGTAGGACTTACTCTTCGACATCAACAGCAATTCAGAGTTGTTTGAATGGAATTTGTGAATGTGCTAGCCTTCCCTTGTGAGGGATTGGAATGTGTACAAAGCATGGGCTAGGATACAAGAGGCAAAGGGAATTATATATATCCACATGTCATCAACGTATTTAATTTGGGCAAGCGTAACTTTCATGCATGTTGAATTAGAATGTTGCTCGATATCACATTCAGGGGTCAAATTTGAAAATCATCTGGAATCCTCAAAATGAAATTGCTATATCTAAGTTAAACCCAACATAGCAAACAATTCTGGAAATGCTTGATTAGAAAACGAGTTCATCAATCGTCTAAAAGGCATCTGCTTAATATATAGTTTAGAGGCAATATAACTCTAGTTGATCTAGAATAGTTTACACGGTTACCTTCAATCATCAAAGTAATTTATCTTATGTGTTATTATGGGGATAGTCTACCATTTTATTTAACTAAGGCAACACACGCAATCATTTGGTGTTGCAAACTCATGCACTAGAACATCTTTCAAGTTATCCTACATTAATGATGCTAGACATCTATTCCATGAATCAACAAGACAACGGGCTCTCCAACTATGAAAACACATCGATAGTAGTTCACAACGTGCACACGCTAGGCAATGAGTTGACCTTCTAAATGGTTTATTCAATACCTAAGCCCCTTCCACTTTCTCTGAAAGACTTTGGTAAAGAAACAAAACATAAAGGATTAAATCGAAGAATTGAGCTCTAAGCTCAATAGTTAAATGGATTAGACATTTTAGATTAGGCTGAGAAGAACTATAAAATCAAGTCTGTATATATTCAAAATGATTAAAAGAGATTTAATATGATAGACTTGAAATATGGCTATTAGATTGACTTCCCCAACATTACTATTTCTCAATTCAGTCCATACATCAAATAAGACTTCTAATGGGCTTAAACCTATGAATGAAACCTATATAGAGACTATTTAAAGGAATGGATTAATTCTGAGCATTAATCATCATTACAATCTGACAAATGAAACTAAAGATAAACTCTTATAAATACTTTTACTTCTCCTCTCATTTGGACAACAAAGAATCTTGCACACCTTAAAAGAATCAAACACCAATTATCTCAAAATAATTACTCGATTCATCATTCATAATAGAGCTTAATGCTATTAAACTCTTCCCCTTATCATGACTTGTTTAAATCTTTGAGATCACTTACTTCTCCACTCTATACTTTCTCTTAATCATCTTATCTCAATCACATTCCCCAAATTGTTCCCCTCTGTCGCATGTAGGACAATTACCCGCAACACAAATGTGAGCTTTCATATCCGAACCTCTACATCTATAGTTGCAACACGTGATGTAGAATTTAATCCTAATTTATACACCTAAATTCGTACAGCTTCACGTTGTAATCATTTAAATGTTAGAAATTCACTCACAAATAAAGGGTAATCTCAAAAATGTGAATTTCTCGTTTTATAGCAGGTTCTTAATTTGCATCTTAAAAACTTAAAAATCTTGAAGACAACAATTTTCTTTCAAAGTGAAAATGTAAATCAGCTGCTCTGGAGTACCCGTAAGCTCCCCTACCATAGCTATTCTGCATTTAGAGTTAGAACAATCGCATATAACAACATTCCATAAAGGGAACAGTTGCTCACCCACGACAGATATTAAGTGATAGTAAGTCCAAAAAAGGTTAAATTAATCAAAGGAGATTGCTTGTCTGATCTATAGTGGCCAATGCGCCAATGCACTTAATAATGGAGCAATGCTAGAACCATGTTATCCTAAAAGAAAAGATAACAAGGAACCTAAAGTGCTAAAAATTCTTGCAAAGAAATGGAGCATTTGCCATTGTCCGCACCAAGGCCAAATACTCACAGAAATAGCTTCCGATATTCATCAGCCTCTTGAGCCATCTCCCCAATGCTTCTATCTTTCCTTTCCTTATCTAAGTCAAGCTTTTGGCTTAATTCCTTCTCTTTCTCATCCAACTGAATAGAAAGTAGTTAGCACAAGACATCATGATAAAAATTATGAGCAAAAGATTAGATGGTTCCAGGTTACAAGTTTAAAGAGTGAAACAAAATATACGAAAGAACTTGCAATCATTTTCGGTGAAGAACTTGGAATCTTACAGCATCATATATCTCATCATTCTTCTCAAAGTCGCCCACCTTCCTTGGAATAATATGGATGTGAACGTGGGCAACTGTTTGACCAGCCTCAGGTCCATCCTACCAGAAAGAGAGACCATTATACTTAATTCAGCCACATTAGAGGAAGAAAAAAAACAGAAACGAAGAGTTCTCATGTAACTGTGCTTAACATTTTTCTGCATCTCTTTATATGTAAGTTGATGCATGTCAACAGATGAAACTAGAAAATTTAACATAGGAAGTTGCAGCAACGATTTTCCAAACTTAAAGTACAAAAATATATTAAAAGAAATAAGTTAAGGTAGTAGATTGAAGAACCAGCCAAATTTGAGGAAGTGAGCACAATATTTACCTTAGTTAAAATTGATGCAAACACAGGATAAGTGTTCTCATTATTTTCAATGCTAAGTTTTTAAATAATTCCATCAAGTACAGGCTATATTTTGTCTAAATTTAGATTCTCTTCATAACTATAAGTTCAAACATTCTCATAAAAAGATATGGCTAGCAAGATGTCACTTCTGTCTGTCAAGTCCATTGTTATATAGTTTTGCTTGGTGCAGTATTTATCCATATTATACTCTATAAGCTAACCTGTTGGGTTCTTTAGCCAAAAGAAAGTGTTCAACCTATTCAGTCAGAAATCATCATGTTTTCTGGTAATAAATAAATAGTACATGTATATTTGTGATTTATAAATGTTATGAATCAATATGTTATTGCCAAAAGTCTCTAACTAGTGTCTGCAAGATAAATTGTCATGCTTCAACTCAAAACAGTCAACAGTGAAGTCAACAGATAATTAATGGACCTTTTTAACCACCAATCCCAAAAGTTTCCAAACAGTGATAGTGATGATTTAATAGTCATTACTTTAGCCTTGTAAACAACTACTAATACTCTCTTACAATTCATATAGCACTCTACTCATATAGGATATCACCATCCTCTCTCTTACACTATGTTTGGCTATTTTTTATAGAAGAAAAATGGGTAGAAATGAGTGGAAGAGAAAAGAAATCAGTGGAAATGAAATAAAATATGATTTTAATTTTATATTTGGTTTAAGGAAATGAAAGGAAATGGAAAGAAATGAATGAAAATAGAGTTAGTATAAGACAAAACTACCCCCTTCATATTTTCATCAACTGTGTTAGAGATACTTTTGCAATTTGCCATCATTTTTACCCACTTCCACCCTTTTCTTCTAAAATTGGAGAGAAAGAAAGTAGACTTAAAAGTGGAAACATTTCCATCTATTTCCTTTCTATTCTATCTGTTTTCACTCCCTATTTAAATTACTAAACATATTATTTTCTTTGGTTTCTTTCCATTTCCAATGCTTCTCACTGATCCAAACACAGTGTTAAACATGCATCATCATCTGCGCAAAATCTTACAAGTGGGTGCAGTTTTTCTCCACTACACCCAAAAATTCTTAATTAGTATTGATCGAATATATACTACCTTAGTCTTATAAACCATTACCAATATTTTCCTGCAATCCATATAGGATTTTACTTACATAGGATATTACATAAATAGTATTCATATATTTTTGGGTAAATAATAGTATTCATATACTTGTAATTTATATATGCTATCTGCATTTATACTGATCAGAACACATGTTGCAAATATATATTACAGTCAAAATTAAAATAAAGCATTTGAAATATTTGACTAGAAATATACTTTTGTATGTTTAAAAACATAGGAGTGTTTTATTCTACAACATAATTATTTAATTTGTGCCATCCCAACAATTTATTTAAAGACCCAATAGTTGTTATAAGATTAGATATATTAAAGGAAAAGTACCCCACTTATCTTATAAAATTTATGGATAAGATATCTAGAGCAAACCATCTTCGATCCTAATGAATAGCTACTATTAAAATGTGATCACATTAGTTGATGGAAACTATAGATATGAGGATAGCATCTATGAACATCCAGCATATATGTGAAAGCGGCTCCAACATTATCATTTTCTTGAACTACTCAATCAACCATCTCTATATGAATAAATCAAATGACATGATGAACAGTGCAACTTATAAATTTTATGATGGAATTGTTAGTATAGATTATGGATAAAATATAAGTGCTAAGAAACAGATATGTGAAGAGATGTGACAAGAGATCATGCAAATATTTAAGAACTTCAAGTTTTCAAAAATACTTTTCAACCGTAATTTTCAAGTTTTCGGAGCAGTTAAAAAGTTTATATCAAAACTTTAAATGTGGACGGCAGTAAAATATTTAGCTCAAGAAACAAATATAATAGCATTGAATGAAATTAGAATAGCTTCAGGATATGAAAATTTTCAATTTCCAGCTGGCTTACTTGAATTGCAAAGGTCAGAGAAGTTCCTTTGTGATAATGCTCCAGCTGACCACCAACCTTCTTTGCAGTTAGCCATAAATCACTAGTCTCATCAGCATTAAGATCAATGAAGCGTCTTACTTCACGTCTTGGGCAGACAAGCACATGTACATGAAGTCAAGTTAAACATATTGAACATTGGAACACAATGACTTCACATCAGATAAAGCAAACAGCATCCCTCTTATTGTAATTTTAAGGAAAGCATGCACACGATCTAAGTAAGAACATATGCACAAAAAAATTAGTTGAGGAACCTTTACATCTACATGTATTCTAAGTACTTTGGATTAAGGACCGGAACAGAGTTGAGCAGATGAGTTTAGCTTTCCCTATTGGAACACACTAAGAGTGAGAGAAGACAGATCCAGTAAGGTGCTGATCAAACAGCCTATAAGTAAATTTTCTGAAAGTGAAAAACAGAGGGCCCAACATAGAACACCTACTTGTTGTCCTTATAGATGGTAATTGGGCAACTCAGTTTGGAATTGCACGCTCTCCAAGAAAGCAGGGTGAGACAAGCTTGACCCAGTGGAGTGCCAGTCACATGCCATCCTTGTAGATGGCAATGAGGCCAGGCTGCTTTGGCCTTATAGACACTCCCAAGCAGTGTGGGACAAATGCAAAATTTGTTGATGCGTGTATAAGGATGGCTTATATTGGTGTACTTCCCACCCTGCACTCTTTCGAGTGTTATAGGGCCAAAGCAGCCTTGCCTCATTCTCATTACCACCTATAAGATGGTGAGTGTATGGCTTTGCTATGTTGCCCATTAGCTACTCATTAGCTTCCCAGCCTGACATTTATAATATTGTCACATAAAAATGGGCATTTTCTGTATAAAATGCAGGGGTATCAACTAAATTTGTCAGGTTGCTCAAAACCATCTTTTTGATGCACTGTGGTAATCATTGTGAGACAGATTGTTTTTCTTATTTTTGTGATATATAGGAAATTTTTCATAAGTACTAATCTAAGACCCAAAATAAAGCCATCCTAAATGATTCTCTCCCAAATTATTTTAATTGCAGCTTAGGTCACAGTGATACTTCAATCAAACAACAGGCATCCAAATGCACTTACAATTCATGGATTTGCATAACTTGAACAAAAAGAATTTACATTTAGGAAAGGATATGACCTGCAAAAAGCAAGAAATATGTATCAATACACCAGTAAGATAGGGTCATTTTAACATCAGATTTTCTAAATATGACACATCTGTCAATCAGCCAGCATAGTAAGAAAGAACACTTGACTTATTTTAACTTTGCAAGAGGACATGGTGAAAGATGGATACTTGTTTTTTCCATGATTCATCAATCAGTAGATTATTGCTGTAAGTATAAGCAACTTTCTGTCCCGTAGCTATTTAGAAGTCCTCTTGGATTTTCATTTTTCCATTTTTTGCTGTTTGCTGGCACTGGTTTCAAAACTTAAAATAATATATCAAAAAGATTTGAAGGGAAAAATACTCATCTAACCTTTGCCCGAATAAAATATAAACACTATTAAATGTGGTACAAATAGAGATATGGTTACACATTGTTATAACTTCTTAAGATATTGTTGTGCACCACATCAGCATCCACTTTGGCATTTAGCATGATCCATTTTTAACAACATTCTACTTTGCACTACTACTTTTCATCGTCTATTTGAACTTTGACCCAAACATTTGTATTCTCTCATTAATTTTCACAATAATTAAGATAACCCTACAAATGTAGACTGTTCTACAATCATATTTTCTTCTTCAAATTCAGCCAAAAAATGGGAAAAAAAAATAAAAAAAGGGAAACAATTTTTTATCTTCCATCCAACCACCTCTTCCTCCAAGCTTATTTTCAAAATAAAGAAATCTCCATTTCTTTTTTCTCCACCAAGCATCATAGTTACCGCAACCATTTGCCGCTTGTATGATCATTATTCAATATTTTTAGTTCACCAATACAAGATACTCATGGACACTTTATTCAAAGGCTATGTTTTTTCAATACGTATCAGGTGATGATTTGATGTTCTTCCAAATCAAACGGAACATAGGACCAATAGAGCTAATCCAGGCAGAGCCAAGTCTAATCTAAACCACACCGAGTCTCAACATCAAGTAGCAATTTACAAAGATGAGAAAAGGGGGTATGTAATTTAGGAAATGGGCCATTAGAACAAATTCCAAATTTAAAAGGGGTGCACATAGAAATAGAAAATAACGTTCTCAGTTGTAAAATAACGTAAAACATGGATTCAATACAATAAAGAGAAAAGGGAGGGGAAAGGGTTACCAGGAAGAAGAGGACGCAAGTTGACCATGGCGTAGGAGAGAGGAGTGTCGTAAAAGACTTCCCTTGGGTCTATTCTGTAAGGCCCGAACCTGAAACTGTCGTCTGAACTCATCTGCATTTAAACAAAAGCAAAAACTTCAATGGATTGGGTGGGATATTTAGCAATTGAAAGCCAGAGAAAGAAAACCCGCCTTGACTGTGGAGAGAGATCGGCGGAGAAGTGTAGATGAATGTTTGTGCTTCCTCAGGAACAGCCTAAGAGAGAGACCAAGCGGCACACTTGCGGTCATCACAGGAACATGTCCCAGCGCCCAAGAGACGATTTAGTACGGTACAACGGTCAACAATGGACTGGGGTTTTAAGATTTTCTATCGAGCGTGTAGGAATCTACGTGCAGATTACGAGAGTATGGAGAGTTTTACATGAATATCACCTATTTCTCGAAAAATATTATAAAAAATAGCTCATTCTAGAAAAATATATGAATATGATATAATAAAAATGTATGTATTATCAACCATATAAACCTCAATCTATTTAGCTAAACTTCATTTTCATCTAAATTAACTTTTGAAAATTTTCAAAACATAAAAAAAAACTCTGAAGAACTCATAGTTGAAATATAAGGCTATTTTTTAGTGCGAGTGTCTATTTGAAACAGGTAATAATTTATAACTTATAAATATGATTTTTATTTTTCCATGTTACTAGTAATAAATATTATGTAAAGAAAAAAATTTATTATTTAATTATATAAATTTCCTAATCATAAATATATCGTAAATTATTAATATTTTATGAAAATTTATTATATATTGTCTAAATTTATGATTTTTTTGTTTAATTTCCTAGCTAAGTCGTACTAGCCATTCTTCAAGCATTGCCGAATAGCAATGGACTAATATACTTTGTGCATGTTTAAAACCAAGCTTTAGTGTGTAAATCAAGCCGAATTGTCATAGTCCGAACATTTCCGAGCAAGTTCCAGGCTATTACGTATATGTGTCGAGTAGTTGTACATCTGAAGCTGCTGTAACTAAACTATTTTGCTGAGCCGAATTGTAGTCGTTGTCCGAGCTCGAAGTTACAACGGTCCAAAGTGCCGAACAGAAATACTCAGCAAAAGTAACCGTAAAGAGTATGTGCTAAAGATTGAATTATCGAGCTAAATTGTTGTAGTATCTGAACTGTAATACGAGAACGAGTTGTTTAGATTGAAGTCCGAATTGCAAAATTTCATAGATAACCGAGCTGAAGAACTGACGTGTCTGAAATGAAGTTGACATCCTAAGATTACTATGCTTGTATCCGAGCTATCGCAACATATTGACCAACCAGAACTAACTTCGAAGTGCTGAGCTACTATATCTGTCTGCAATAGTGTATGGTGTGTGAATCCGAGTTGACAAAGTGCTCTAACCCAAGCTGATTCAAGTGTTGTTGAACTTACGCCAAGTTGCCTAAAGTGTAGAATCAAACTGTATGTGCAAAATCGGAGCCGATATAACATTGACCGCGCTGATGAATTGTATTTAATTGTGCTAAGTTGAGAGATTGACGGACACATACCAATCTAATTTCCGTTGAGGGAGACAACTGTCACTTCCATGTTGAACTTGAGACCCCGATCTGCTATAATACGAATTACAGAGCTGTTGCGATGAAATCAATTGCCGTGCTCGCAATATTATTGAGTTGAATTTCGAGGTAGTGCTGTCCACTTTTTCTTTGAGGTTGCCAAGTTGACTAAGCCGAGCTGAATTTTTCAAATTACCCCTATTCTGGCGTGTGGCAGTAGTGAAAGTTCACGTGTCTTGTGTAATGAATAGCAGAAGGAAGAGCTATTATTTTGTCCATGTAATTACTGAGCTAAAATTGCCCGAGTTGTTGTGACTTTGGAGAGAGTGCTACTATTATTCCTAAGTTCGAGCCGCCCTTATTGAAAAGTGTTGAAGTGTATGTGGCAAGTTTGTACTGTAGATTTGAATCATGGTTAAGAGCAGGTGTTGTCCATTACCCAGAATTACACCATGTGTGTGAGCTATAGACAGCAGGTTGAAGCATGTGTGCACCTAATCGGAGCTGTGAATTTGGTCGATAAAATGTCGACCCTTAAAGTGCCATAAATTTACAACTTAATATGTGTCCTTTGGAATAGATCAAAAACATTGAATCTTTTTTATTTCCTTATTTTATTTTAATATTATTGAATTAGAGTTTATTCGAAATGGCATCTAAAGCCCCACATAGGTATTGTTATGCACGAAGCATGAGGATGAAATCTTATTACCAAGCCCTAAATCCTACTTCTTCTTATGTATTGGAACGGTTGCAGATTCTACTTGTTAGACTTAGAGAGATCAAGGATGAACTAAGGCGCTAAAAGAACTATCAACCAAAGAATATTGAAGAGAAGCAATCTAGGGGAAAGGAAGGAAGAGTTGAGGATGAGAAGGAGGTTGATAAGGAAGAACAAGATGAGTTGCAACTTATCACCTACATTCGTGACGTAATCCCATTACCATTGACACTTGGTAATATTGATGATCACAGGAACTACTATATTAGCCATCCATATGTTGGATTCTTTTACTTTTATCCATTGATGGAGTTGTCTAAGGATGATATGCGCTGTAGTAGTGTTGTGCCTGTGAGATGTTATAGGCTATTTAGTGGTGCTTTCTAAGGTCATGGTAATAGATATTCTTATTTAAGGTATGCTGTTCTTATCCTTAGTTCTCTTACATTGGAAGAATTTAAAGTATATAGATAGAGGAGAGAAGAATGGAGTTATGAGAAAGCAGATGAGGTGATAACTGCTAAAAATGAAGTTAAGGTACTAACAGTGGAAGAGTATGAAGCTCTAAGAATAGTTAAGGAAGGGTATTTGATTAAGAGCTTGGTTAATCGTGCTCATGATGAGTGGAAAGAGCGTCGAATTGTATTTGCCTTGATCATTGAGCTAAGTTGTTGTAATTTATTTCTATTTTGCTTTTGCCGATTTGTCTTTAATCCAAGTGGAAGTTCGAGCAATCACTTGTTCAATTTTAAGTCAAAACTTTTTCAAGAGGGGGATGATGATAGGATTCAAAGTACCAACCCTACCAATGTCGAAGCCTAGCTCATCTACTTCTCACCTAGACATCTTATTTGATCATTTATTTTTACTTATGTTATTTAGACTTCTTTTTTATTATATTTTTCCCTAAATTACTCTCATGTTTATTTTGTATTTATAAGAATGCCATTAGGGTATCCTTTTAGTTATTTTATTTACAAGTTTACCATCATATATAAATAGAATTTATGTGTATGGTTTTAGCAAAACTTGACATTTAATGAAAACCCTTGAGATTTTTCTCTTGAAAAGCTCTCATTTATCCTTCTTATCAATTCCTTTAGCAACCCTATCACTCAGACCGATGCGTCACATTTGATGAGTCTAAGGCCATATTAGATTTTGTTGGTGTACATATTCAGCTAGATAGCTCACAGATTTGCTAAACCCTTCATTTTATTTTCTTGTTTATGTTCGTTATGGTGCCTCTCCATGTATATGACCCCAGAGACGCATCATAAATCCTTTGTAAGTTAACACCATGGTCTTTCTTAAATAAATACCTCCAAATACTTTAAATTGTATCCTACAGTAAATGACTTCTTCCAAGAACCCATCTCCAACTAATACCCATCTCCAACTAATATTTTGAAGTATCTTTACCTTTATGATGTAAAGCCTTGTCTAACTCATCGTTTACCAAAGGATAAGATAACTTATCTCCTCAACTTATTGTAAGCTGAGTAAGAGTGGATAAACAAATATAATACAAAGAGTATCATTTCACAACCACAAAGTAAGTTATCAATTTAATCATAATATTCTTTAGTTTAGCTAAGCAATGCAAATGTCACAAGTCGCATGCCACACTCATACATATGGCATGCATCAATACTAATATCTTAACCTAACTTAACATTCATTCGGTTGATTAACTTCAACCGAGCATCTAGATACAAACCATGGTATGGGAACTTAGCAAATGCAACAATGAGTTGACCAAATTTAGCTTAGCAGTAGCAATAACCACATGAAGTAGTTAGAAATGCAATTTTGCATGCTCACATACCTAGCTTTTATAGATCAAGTTGTTTACTTGATAAACGCAACTTTCAGAAGTCAAATCTTTTACTTCCTAAAACCTAACCTTTTATATATAAAACCTAGCTTAGCAAAATCTCCATTTAAAAAAACTTGACTCATAAGTCCTTTTCATACCATAACATGAGTGCATCAAGTCACATACTAAACAATACTTAGCAAATTACCAAGTAAGCTTACTTTACTTATTATTATTATTATTATTAGCCTAGCCTTTACTTTGCTTTATTCTCATCTCTAAGACCTTAGTATTGGGTTTATTTAAGTGAACACCTTAAGAAGTAAAGTTAGTCCTTAATTTCTTTTCTAAGTTAAATGCAAATCTTAGCAAATATCACATAAACAAAAAGCAACACAACCACAACAACTAAGTCCAATATCAAAGCATGTTTTAGCTAACAAAAATTATAAAAGAATCATCACATACTCATTGAGTAACATATCTAAACTCGTAACCAAGCTCAACCAAGCCAAAATATCAAGGGTATAAAGTTAGGAGTAAACATAAGTCTATTCAAAGCACATAAATATTTACTTACCTAGACATATTGATCATTCTAACTCTATACGTTGATACGACATTCCTATTTAGCTATTTCACCTAATTAAAATACATAGCACCAAAATCATCTATAAGTTACATATATTTCATATTATCAATGGCTTACTATTACTTAAGACTTGAGATTATTCTTTAGGAAAATATTCATCCCAAACTACTTTTGACTTAGCCTTTGATTTATCCTCTAATTTAACCTAGATACCATCCTCTTAATCAAGCTGATTCTAGAGTTTCCAAACAAATACTATCTAACACACATCCTCAATCCATACAACTTAAGAGTCTTGTCCCAATTGCATAAAAGCTACTAACCGCATCGTTTGATTATTCCTCTAATTTGTTCTTTGATTTAATCAAATTACTATGCTTACTTATAAAACTCTTCTTTATTTACTTTTAGGTTAATATCAGCAAGGAATATAATAAGGCACTTACCTCATATTTCAACTACCAAATAACGTAATTAATATATATCATTTGTAAACCTTACAATTTCTGAGTAACAAACCAAGTAGTTGGAAACACCGTTCGACTATTCTCGAGGATCAACTAAACTAAGAATCAAGCTTAATATAAAAGTCACACTTGTAATAATTGACTTCATAATTGTAATTCAAATTGAGAACATTAAAGTCAATATCAATTGTAGAAGTTACCCAAAACCCTAAACTCCTAAGTATAGTAGAATAATTTTAAGCTTATAAAAACTCTAAAATGAAATAATCAAGAACCTTAATACTAACTTGAACATTCGAAAACCCTAAAACATAATAACAAACCTTAACTTACTAAAACCCTAAATCCTAAAATGTAACGAGAACTTTCAAGCTTATCAAAACCCTAAATGAACTATCGAAAACTTGACTGTTAAGTTGAACATTTAAAAACCTTATATTGAAAGCCTAACCTATCTGAAATTCAACTAACCCTAAGATACTTATAACCTATCTTTGAAAAAAAAAAAAAATTTGAGGAAAGGAAATATCTAAGAACTAAACCCTAACTTAGTCACTTAAATAAGATAATTAAGTAGAACATTTCAAAAAGGAAAATTTGGAGAACCTCATGTGTAGGCTAGGACCGGCCACCTTTCCATTCGATTTCCCTCCCAATTTAAGTTTAAACAAGCCAAAGTCAAAAGTGTAAACATAGTTGACTTCTAAACTTAGCAAACTTAGCAAACTCCCATGTGTTAGACAAGACAATCTCCAGTTCCCTATATAAGTTATACCATTTAACGAAAAAGGTAACTTAACCATTTTTGGATTAAACTAAAGTAGAATTGACAAGACATCATCCATACCCTATAGCCACCTAAACCATCGGTTGGAGAGGGAAGGATATGGTATGCCATCTTCCATCTTCTCATCCTTTATCTCACTTGTTATATCACATTTAATAGCCACTTAAAAAGCTTACTCAAATAATCACATCCCATAGATTTATGCACCACTTTAACACATCAAAATGACAAGACTTAGACTAAGTAACCTTAAACCAAAACCAGCTAAGAAAACCCCCAAACCTCACTTGCTTTCCGCTTTCTTCTCAAGACAAACAACAAGAAGAAGCTCTCTAAACACACTATCCTAACCACCTAAAAACACACACGAATCACACACCACTCACCCCATTCTAGCACACTACTTCGGCCATCAAGGAGACACCCCAAACATTAGCCGACACTTAACTATTTGAGAAGACATTTGAGCACCCACAAGCACCTAAAGTCCTAAGGAACAAGGAGCCAAGGGTCACCAAAGAAGAGGGATGAAAACAAGGAGCTAAGGAGACCTAAGTGAGGTGCAAACTATTACCGACTCACCTAATAAAGTAATCCTTATTTTCAAAAGTCTTTAGAGCAACTTGTGTAGAGTTCCATTTTATGCTTATGTAAACATATCATATACTATAAAAGTTCTCTTATCTAGGTTAAGTGATAGCTTCTTGAAGTTTCTTCACAAGTGGTGAAACATGAGTAACTTAAGCTTGTTTTCCTCTTAGTATACTTATATGTTACTTATAGTTTAGTCTTGTAACTTGGAGAAACCCCAAAAATAAGCTTGTGTACATCCCTTTGAAGTGTTGGACATGTAATATATGAAGCTCACCTAAGTGTTATCTCCACCCATATTAAGTTTCTCATGCATCAAATTAACCTTAGGTGATGGAAAAACCATTATGTGAAGTTTTAGTGAAGAAGTCACCACATAAAAGCCTAAACTAAAGCTTTGTGCCCAAAAGGATGTACATGTTCCATGTTTTCCACTTTATATTATGATAAAATGATCTACATACAAAGAGTAAAACAAGCATCAGTTAAAGTACAAGTAAGTGTAAAGCCTTAGTTAACCACTTAAGCTAAGGAAACAAGGAGTTAACTTTGAAAAATGATTTTAGGAGCCAAAGGACCAAATTGATCAGATATGTAACACATGTTTAATCCACTTGAACACACTTAAAAATATAGTAAACAAAATGAAAAGACCAACCAAGACTAGTAGGATAAGTGTTAAGAGCCTAAAACTAAAAATTGAGCCCAAAACTCATAAGATGAGCCCAAAACTCTTAATCAAGCCTTATGGAACTTTCCCAACAGCAAGATTAGCTTAACAAAAAGATGAAATAAAGTCCATAGAAAGCTTACATTAAGTATCCCAAGCCAACCAAAGTGATAAGTACTACTAATGTAAGGATTAAGCCCATCTTTGATCATAAAGGCCACTTAAAAGTCTAAGAAGTACAAGATAATAATAGGGCCAAAAATATTCAATGAAAAATTGATCTTAAGAAAATAATTAAGCCTAAATAAAAGTCCAAACCCCGAGCCTTAATAATTTCACTAAGTGGTAAATGGCCTAATAACAAATTTAAGCCCAAAAGGAAACCTAATCTTAAGGGACGCTACTATTCTAACTTATAATTAGAATTGTGAGCCACATCTCTCAAATCTAACCATACCACCTAAAAGTACACTTGAAAATGATGGAAATCAACTATAAGATCACAAAAATTAGATTTAAAACGAGAAAGTTATATGCAATTGAAGATTTAGCTCAATCGAGAAAAATTTAAGGTTGAGTCAAGAGTATAACTTTAATAGAATCTTAGGTTGATACTATAACATATCAAATCCTTATGTTATTACTTTTACGTTGTTCAAGGGACTTTGATCTCGAGGATGACCACCTTTAAATATTATGACATGCAGCTATGATAGAGTGAGTGACTTCCAATGACTTCATGCTTACTTTTGCTTGTAGTTTAGTTACACTAAAATAATAATATGATTAAATTGGTTGCATGAGGGGTATGGGGAATGCATGTGTATGGATTCCTAATTATTTGCACAACTTAATGGTAATATATCAATCAGGAGTGCTTGCATAAGTGATTTGTATATCGTTGTTATGGTACGAGACTACTTGATCACCTAAGTAACTGGACATAAGTAATTATTTAGCTATGAGTTTAAAATAAGTCATGCATAGCACAACATTACATTATAACTTATTCTAACTATTACCTCACATGAAAGGTGGGAAGGGCTTTACAGTAGTAGGAGCAAGGGCTCTTGAAGGGATTATTTAGGCACATTATGTCATGTTATTGAGTTCCTATCTTAACCTATAGGCTTACTAGGAGCCAAAGGATGCTAATCATTTGGTTAAAGGCTATGTCTTGTGACTTTTGTTTAGGGCATGTGATTATGGATTGTGGGGGCCATCATACTGCTAGACTTAAGATTTTTGAAAAGATCATGTTTACATATATATAAGTTGAGTTTAGCATAATAGGTGAAATTTCGAATAAAAACTCAAGTGCTAGAACTTAGTTGTTGGTTTGTGTTAGTCAATGATCTCTAGAACTGACTATAGAGGGCGAAATTTCATAGTTGGATGTGGTTCCTAGGCCACTGCATGTATTGTTTAGCATACCGCTTGTTACATACTACTGCATCTCCAGGGTTAGATATACAAAGAAGTACCACAACGAAGCAAACAAAAGACAATAAGGAAAAAGTTAGTAAAGTCTAAGCAGCTACTGAATAGATATGACGCACCGTTCGATCTTGCTTAGCCTACAATCTGTCATATATGATACATCAATCCAAATTGATGGTTCACTCGCCATTACTCCTTACTAAAGAGAATAGATAAGAGTTAGATGATAACGAGAATCCTAAGGTTGCTTAAGGTGAATAATTTTCATATTGATTAGTTGATTGTCTACATATAAGAAAGTAGGGGTTTATTTATCTATCTATTAAGGTTATATATGCATAAAAAGACTAAAGGGTATTCTATAATTAGGTTATATAAATCATACTAAAAGGGGTAAAAAGGGTAAAGAATATTCGGTACGGAAAAGAAAGAATCATTTTGAAATATTGTATCAGAAGACACGTGTCGCTTATAGTTAGATGGGAGAAATATGATGCAAGGTAGGTTGAAATAGAGTAATGCTTACAGTTCAAGATTGACCTGATCTAGTTCAGGTCAAAGGTCAATCAATCCTATAGAGAAGTCAGTTGTATTTGCATCAGATGTCTGTGGTTGGTCCGACAACTCAGTTTAGATAGGCTTAGGCTATCTTCTAGAATATGGCATCATATTGGGTAAGAGCAAATCTGATACATGTGAGGATCTGATAGATGGGTTGATAGGAGATCAATTCTGTATAGGAATCCTTATCTTGACTTTAGTTTTGAGCTAGTAGTATTTGTGTGAGTCCTTGGAGTCCTCTAACTTGGCTGCGAGTGATTGGTCCAAGGGCCTAATTCCTATCATTTGCTTAAGGGTTGAAAAGATTTACCCTTAAATTAGGAGGGGTTTTTGCTTCTTCTTCAAGGGTGCATGTGAAGTCTTCTTCTTCTACTGGTTGATGAAGGATCAAATCAAACACATTGAAGGTAGAAGAAACACCATAATCATTAGGCAACTTGATTTTGTAAGCATTGCAGTTGATCTTTAGGATTTTGAGCAGACCATCAGGTCAAGGAGATATCTTGTTCTGTCTCAAGTTTGGGAATCGTTCTCGGTTAAGATGTATCCATACTAAGTCTCCTAGGTGGAAGGATATAGTTTGTTAGCCTCGATTACCAATTTTGTGTTGTTTCTAATTGAATTTGGTGATCTTTTTTGTTACAAATTAGTGTAGCTCATGGAGTTCTTGGGCTAGGTCAACTTCGAATTGACTCTTTTCAATAGTTGTTGGAGCACTAATCATATTGAGGGGAATAGTAAGGTTAAGGCCATAGAAAACCTCGAATGGGGTCTTTTCAGGAGTGCTATGGACAGTTTAGTTGTATGTGAACTCTACAAATGGTAGGCATAAATCTTAATCCCTCAAGTTCTTTCCAATGATAGCTTTGAGTAGATTGTCTAGCATTCTATTTACCACTTTAGTCTGAGGGTAACTACTGGAGCTGAATACAAGTTTAGTTCCAAGTCTTCTTTAAAGAGTCTTCCAAAAATAGCTCAAAGACTTTGCGTCCTGATCTAAGACAATAGTCTTTGGTAACCCATGTAGTTAGACAAGCTCCTACAAAAACAAATCAATAATATATAAAGCATCGTTAGTCTGCTGGTACGGAATGAAGTGCACTATCTTGCTAAAACAATCCACTACAATAAAGATAGAATCTTTGTCTCTAGATGTCTAAGGTAACCCTAAGACAAAGTCTATGCTGAGGTTGGCCTAAGGTAAGGTTGGTGTTTGCAGTGGCATGTATTCTCTATAGGGTTCTCTCTTCCCCTTAGCTCATTTACACGCTTCACAACTACTAACTACCTTATGGACATCCTTAGCCAACCTTGGTCAGTATAAGTTTTCCCTTAATAGATTGGCTATCTTAGTCTCCCTAAAGTGACCTAATAATCCGCTACTATGAGCTTCCTTAATCAATAGCTCACGTATGGAACAGTTCAGTATGTATAGGCTTCAGTCCTTGAACAAATAACCTTCCTTAAGATAATATCCCTTAATAGCAATTCCATTCCTACACTGATCTAGGATAGGGCTGAAATGAGGATTATGAGCGTATTACTCAGTAATAAGTGAGAATCCTAATAATTTTGACTATAAAGTGATCAGCAAGGTTTATTATAGAGACAGAGCATCAGTGACCACATTTGCACTTTCCTTTTTGTGTCATATTACATATGATAACCCTTCCATAAACTCCAACCACTTGGCTTACCTCTTCAAAAGCTTATTCTAACTTATTAGATACTTTAGAGACTCATGGTCTGTATAAATAATAAACTCGCATAGCAGCAAATAGTGTTGCCAAACATAAGGGTTCGGTAGAGAGAGTATAACTCTTTCTTGTATACAGAATAGTTCAGGGCAGAACCACTAAGCTTCTTGTTGTAGTAGGTGACGGATTGTTAATCTTACATCAAGACAATGCCAATTCTCACTCTTGATGCATTGTATTCCAATTTGAAAGGTTTGTTAAAATCTGGTAGTGAGAGAACAGGTGCCAAGATGAGCTTCTCCTTAATTTCCATAAAGCTTTTCTCAACTCGATCGTTTCTGCTGAATCTTCATTCTTCTTTATTAGCTCGATCAAAAGAGTGGCTATGGTACTGAAGTTTTTGATAAATCGCCTATAAAAAGAAGCTAAGCCTTGAAATCTTCGAAACTCAGTGATATTCTTTAGCATCAGCCATTTAAGAACAACTCAAATCTTCTCCTCATCTACCCGAAGTCCTTCCCTTGACACTACAAACCCTTAGAAGATCACCTCTTTCTGGCAGAATGTACATTTCTTCACATTTCCATATAACTTCTTAGTTCGCAAAATGTTAAATTCGTGGAGATGTTGAACATGGTTGTTCAGGTCAGCATTATATACTAATATATTATCAAAGTACATGACCACACATCTTCCAATTAAGGGCGCATTACATGGTTCATCAACCTCATGAATGTGTTCAGTGCATTAGTAAGTCCAAATGACATAACCAATCATTCGTAGAGTTTATGCCTAGTCTTGAAGGTAGTTTTCCACTCATCACCTAGTCTCATGCTAATTTGGTGGTAACCACTTCATAGAGTAATCTTAAAAAATATCTTGGTGCCATGAAGCTCATCTAACATGTCATTGAGCTTTGGTATCGAGTATCTATACTTGATGGTAATTTAGTTGATTGCTTGGCTATTGATGTACATGCGCCATAAACCATCTTTCTTAGGGATGAGTAGAGCTGGTATAGCACAAGGGCTCATGCTTTCCCTCACATATCCTTACTCTATGAGTTCATCCACCTGTCTTTTCAACTTGACAACTTGCTCAAGATTCATTCTATATGCAAGTCGGTTTGCTAGGGTGACGCCTACTTGCAAATCAATACAACGCTCAATGCCTCAAATTGGAGGTAGTTCAATAGGTAGTTCTTCAGGGAAAAGATCAAAAAACTCATGTAGCAAGGTTTGGATTTCATTAGGGATATCCTCTAAATCTCTCATTTCCAGCAATCTTTTAATCAATAAGAACATGTGTTCTTTAACCTTGTCAGCAGCTCAAAGCTTTCTTCGGCTCATCACTAAGTCATTCTTCTTACTAGCTTGAGTAAACTGATTGTGCGTTCCATTTACTTGGGACGAGGTTAAGGGTTGCAACACAATCTTCTTTTCATCCTTACTAAAGGCATGTATGTTCTTATATTTGTTGTGAGTAATGCATCAATTGAACAACCAAAGTCGTCCTAGTTGTAGATGTGAAGTTCCTATGAGGACGACATCACATACTACTTCGTCCTTATGCATACTCCCAATACTGAATGGTATGGTCACTTATTCAATCAAGTGCAAAGTACCTTTATCATGAAGCCAATGCAACTTGTAAGGTTGAGGATGCCTTAAGGTCAGCAGACCTAACCTCTGCATAAAGGACTATACAATGACATTAGTATAACTTCCCCCATCCACAATGATTGTACATAATTGGCCTTTGATGGTATACTTGGTATGGAACAGATTCTCCCTTTGCTCCTCCTCAAAGTTCGGTAAGGAACTCAATATTCGTCTTAGGACTAGGGTCATCACTTTTCCCTAGTCGGCGGGTCATCACTTTTCCCTAGTCGGCATATTTTCCTTAGTTGGTATAGACACAAGTCTCCTCTTCCTCTTTAGCTTTGGGTTTTTCAACATTTTCTTCTTTCTTTGACTTACTCTTATCGGTGCTGTCTACTACATCTCCTTAAAGCACCATGACACATCGATTTGGACATTCGGTAGCCATATGTCCAAAGCCTAAGCATTTAAAGCATTTCACCTCGCTAGTCTTTTATCCGGAGGTCTACCCTTTCTCGTATATCCTTAGGGTCGGCCTAACCTCAGGTCGACCTAGCTGATCGGCTCAACCTTACTAGTTCGCTTGACTGTCATAAGATCGGTCATTCTTATCTTCGGCCTTATATGGCTTCCTCAGCTTAGCTTGAATAGGTCGACGTGGAACTAGGGGTCTGGAGAATGTTATCCCAAGTCAACTTAGAGCACTTCTCTTTTGGTTTTTGACCCTTTATGCTATCTTTATCACCTCTTCCAAGGTGTAAAACCTCTATACTTCCACGATGTTGTGAATCTCATCCTTAAGCCTAGATATGAACCTTAATACTATACGGGCCTTTGGTTCTTCTACATTGACTCAAATTATTAGCATCTAAAACTTTCTTACGTAGTCATCAACAAATCGGCTTCCTTGGCAAAGCTCCTACAACTTTACAAATGTATCTTGTAGGTAGGTCTCAGGTATAAATCTACCTCTCAACAATCTTTTCATCTCATCCTAAGTTCTAACACCTTATCTTTCATCTTTTGTTCTAGCTTCTTCCACCACATAGTAGCATACCTAGTAAACTCCAGTGTAGTAAGTCAGACTTTGAAAACATCTGTATAGCCATAAGACTCAAACACTTTCTCAACCTTTTCTTCTTACTCTAAGTATTCATTTGCATCCCCACTCCTCGCCCTTACGCTAAGTAATAGTTAGCTTCCTCTTCTTCCTCCCCATATTCTTCAACACCTAACTCCTTATCATCTTCGTTAATCTCCTCTAACTCCAGTCTTCGTATAACAGCTCGATTTGCTACTCCTCTAGCTTACTATGGTCAAACTAGGTGATTAGTTTGATTACCTTAGCCATAGTGTCTCTCAAGGGTATTTTCTTGCAAGTTATGGTGCTGTACACTATGGGGTTGTTGTCTGTTAACTTGCATTGCTGTAACTAGGCTCTCAACAAGGTTGGTTAGACTGTTAAGTTTGTCATCAACCAACTAAAAGGTGTTACTACTATTTTGACTACGACCAGTTGAGCACCACTGCTCTAGTCACCAATAAGTCCTTGAACACTCGAATTTGACATGGTATAATACTTCTTGAGTAGATTAATAACTCGCTAACAGCTTTAATACCCAATAATCACTATTTAGAACAAAAACAAGCTTGCTCTATTTTCATAATAAAAAACAGAGTAAGAGCAAAGTAATAATGAAACTACACTTACTTACACTTAAATACACTACAATACCCATGGAAGAAACATGGTAGCCATCAACAGCAAAGCAAACTAAAACTTCACTATAACTTCACACACTCCTTCGCGGAAACCATGCTCTAATGCCAATGAACCTAATGCGTCTTTAAGGTCGGATATATAGAGAAGCACCACAATGTTCGAGTAGCTACCGAATGGATATGATGCACCACTCGATCCTACTTAACCTACAATCTACTGAATATGATACACCGGTCTAAATTGAAGGGTCACTCGCTACTACTCCTTACTAAAGGGAATAAATAAGAGCTGAATGATAACAAGAACACTAAGATTGCTCAAGGTGAATAATTTTTGTATTAGTTCGTTGATTGTTTGTATACAAGAAAGTAGGGGTTTATATACCCATCCATTAAGATTACTTTACATGCATGAAAAGACTAAAGGGTATTCTACAATTTGGATACATAAATCATACTAAAAGGGGTAAAAGAGGCAAAGAATATTTAGTACGGAAAAGAAAGAATCAATTTAGAATATTGTGTCAAAAGATATGTATCGCTTATGGCTAGATGGGAGAAATATGATACAAAGTAAGCCAAAACAAAGTAATGCATACAGTTCAGGGATGACCTGATCTAGATTAGTTTGATGTTTAATCAATCCTGTAGAGAAGTAAACTATATTAGTGTCAGATGTCTATAGTTGGTCCGGTAGCTCAGTTCGGATAGGCTTAAGTTGTCTTTTGGAATATGGCATCCTTGTTAGGTAGGAGCAAATTTGATACATATGTGGATTTGATAAACGAGTCAGTAGGAGATTAGTTCTACATAGGAATCCTCATCCTGGCTTTGGTTTTAAGCTAATAGTCTCTACGCAAGTCCTTGGAGTCCTTTAGCTTAGTTGCGAGTGATTAGTCAAGGGGCCTAATTCCTATCACATGCATTCATATGATCATTAATATATTGCTTGTAAGGTGTATTGAAAGCATTCGCTCACTAAGCGTAAGCTTACACCCCTTTATATTCCTTTTGTTATAGGGCCATCTCTTTATTGAGCTAGGCTGCGAGATACTTGAGGTTAGTTTTGAGTTAGGATGAGTCTATGAGTTACTTAAAGGGAAAGAGGGAACTACTTAGTATTGGCTAGGACTTTATGAATTTCATTATATTGTGTAGCTAGGCCTTCAGTAGCCATTTAGGCTACTTATTACTATCGCTATTATTTTAGGAACATTATGTTCCATACCTTTAATTTGATAATATGTCTAATTAACTAGTAAAGATATTTGTTGTGTTATGATACTATTTGTCTATGTGATTGATAGTATCCAGGAGTGAAAATAGCCTTATACGTTCTATGTGATCATTGACCTTCATATGGTATACAGTGATCTACCACAACAAAAGTACTATTTGGGTCATGATATCATCAATTAATCTTATAAGCCATTATATAGACAAATAATAGAAATTTTCATAATAAGTAGTGTATGTATTCATTTAATTCCCCTAAAAATACTATAAACTCATAAAAATACTTAGTTTAAGATTGAGAAATTATGTGCTCAGTAATAAGAAATATTGTTCACTTACTATGGGTGCAAACAGAGATTAGAGTCAAAGGAATTGTTGTGTATCATTACTTAATTCACGTAACAATATTACAATCCTACTTTTATACTATTAGCAAATCTAACTAACTAATAATAGAAAATAGAAAATACAACTAGTAGTAGAGTGACACTTGTCATAGCCTAATAAGTATACATATATATAAATAAGACTTCACAATTAATGATACACAACAATTCCTTTGACTCTAATCTCTGTTTGCACCCATAGTAAGTGAACAATATTTCTTATTACTGAGCACATAATTTCTCAATCTTAAACTAAGTATTTTTATGAGTTTATAGTATTTTTAGGGGAATTAAATGAATACATACACTACTTATTATGAAAATTTCTATTATTTGTCTATATAATGGCTTATAAGATTAATTGATGATATCATGACCCAAATAGTACTTTTGTTGTGGTAGATCACTGTATACCATATGAAGGTCAATGATCACATAGAACGTATAAGGCTATTTTCACTCCTGGATACTATCAATCACATAGACAAATAGTATCATAACACAACAAATATCTTTACTAGTTAATTAGACATATTATCAAATTAAAGGTATGGAACATAATGTTCCTAAAATAATAGCGATAGTAATAAGTAGCCTAANGGGGGGGGGGGATCGAGTGGTCGTTGGGCTTAAAGTCCAATAATCAAAGTAAAAAATTTCGACCTAATAGGATAGGGGCGCACTTAGAGTACGCTTTTCTTTTTCCAACCATGCGTGTACAATGCATGTACACGTAGGGGTACATGGCACGTACCCAGCACGTGACTATGTGCCTAATCCTCTTCTTCATCTCGCTCGTGGCTATTAAAATGCAATAACAACAAAATTAAAAAATCAACGTGATCCTCTCCATCTTTAACCTAACTAAATTGATTTCTTTAGCAAATCTTATCTAACTAAATGTAGAAATCCAAAGAGCACTTGAAATATTTTTCATCAATACCCTTAATTTGTCCAAATTTACTCATTAAGATAGTTAAAATTGACTCCAAAAAGTCAAAAAAAAAAAAAAAGAAGAAAAAACCTCAAAATCCGACATAGCCATTTATAGCCAATTTCTCCATTAATGAGCTTTCCAAGCTCGTTCAAGTAGAGATTAGTATAAATAGGGACTTGTGAACTCGTTTTCAACACAAAGCTCAATTAAAAACACTTCATACAAGTTTAAATTCAAGCCTTTTCTCTTTAGCACGATTTCTTTCTCTCTTTACGATAGCATCCTCTACAATAGTTTCTGACAAAAACTTCCACAACAACGAGCTCTAACACCCCTAAAATACCAAGACTCAACCTCTCTATGCCTCTAGCAACCACCATCGTAGTCACCCATATCCAACTGCAACCACCCAACTTTGATCACTACCTAAACCGCCACTAGACACTAAGGTGTTGTCCCTACTCCCCCCAAAGCCAATATAACACACGAAAGGCCTTTCCCCTACTCATTTTGGTGACTAAAACTAGCTTAAGTGTGCCCCTTACTACTGCTGCTGTTGAAGATCCAACCTGGATCTAACTAGCTCAACCTAGATCTGATCAAACAGACCTGAAGACCCAAATTCGACTTGTATGCTCCTTTGGTTTGGCCCTAGCTTGATTTTCAATTTTTTTTATTATTTATTATTAATTATTCATTATTGTAATTAAGATGTAATTGTAAATGTAAAAGAGAGAGAGAAAGAAAAAGCCAAAAAAAAAAAAGAAATAAAAAGCTTAGTTTATTTTTATTTTTATTTTTGGTTAATGCATAAATAAAAAATAGATAAAATAAAATAAAATAAAGAAAATGATATTTTTAAAAAAATAATAATAAAGGTGTTTTATAACTTAGAAAAATCTACTTTTCAAGTAAATAAAAATAAATAAATCCTTTTCAAAATTAGGATACTTTTAGAAATTTCTAAAAATAAAATCTTGATTATGACCTTTTAGAGAATTTCCTTAATTAACATCAAACTTAGTAAAAAACATAACCCGACTTTTTTCTTTACTAAAATCAACCAACTCGTTAATGTTTTCGGAAAAGAAATAAGTATCTATAATCTTGAATAATAAGTACGTAGGTAACTTCGAGGCAATGTAAAAAATAAAAAAAAAATTTAGTATTTCCACTTTTAGCTCAAATTACTCAATTTAGTAAAAATAAAAAAAAAATCTAATTTATTTAATGTCAATTTTTAAAAGGTGATTTTAAGAAATTAAATCTAAATTAGGAAAGTTTATTGTACCTACAAGGGTTTAAAGAACCTAGCCCTTGGACTTGAATCACTGGTTTTTCAATACCTTTTTTTTCAAAGAATCAGTTTTCTCATGTAAACTAGTGTTTATATCAAAACCAAATCTACCCATTTGATTTTAACCTAAACCATTTCTTGACCTTGGTAAGGTGGTGACTTCAAAAGTTTATAAAATTATTTTAAAAACCAATTTTCTTTCACTCTCACTTGAGGATCAATATTAAACGAGTTAGTGTTTAATATTAATCGGGTTAAGGAAAATATAAAACCGAGAAAAAATTAAGCTCGATAGCTTAGCAACTCCACTAGGGACATCTAGAGGGTTAGCCATTCAACTTTCCAAATTTAGAATTAATCTCTAAAAAATCACCTTACTAAGTGTATTTTATTTAGTTATTCGTTTGTTATTATTTTTTGTCCATAGCTGTACTAGCATTTTTTTTTAGGGTTAGCTTTAATTATTTAAATTGTTGGGGGAGGGAAATTTACTTTCTATATCATAAATGTGTGATAGAAATAGTCAAACTTGGACCGTATTAAGACCTTAGGATGGGGGGACCATTGTGTAGGCTCTAGGTGCTTTGGTGTAGCTATCGCTCGGGATTAATTAGGCTACCCCCCACTTAAGCTTAATGTGACCAATGAAAGTATTTTCTAAAAACAAGTGAGGTTACAAAGCTTAAGCACCTTTAAAACCTATCTTAATTGCATTCATGAATCATTTTTTCAAAATTGGCAAATTGACACAACGTGGCAAGACAAAAAAAAAAAAAGACTAACTGTGAAGTTTCCTAGTCTTTTCCATGTATATGTTTTCTTTTCTTTAGAATATTAATGTAATTCTTATGTAAATAAGTTAGTTTTGATGTAATTTTCTTTTCATCCTCTTTGTAGAAAATGGTTAAGTCTTCTCTTACACTAACCTTTTTTCAAAAAAGTCCATATTCATGAGCCTCTAAAGCCCAAGGGAATACTCGAAAGATGGTTTTGATTTTTCAATCTAGAACAACAAAAAGTCATTGAAGACAAGATTAAGCTTGTCCTCTCACTACTCAAAGTTTAGACTAATATCACTATGTTATAAGCTTTGGTCTACTTCTAAGATCCTTAGAGTTAATCTTTTTGTTTTGGCCCATGTCGACTGAGCTCAACCGTTAAAGAATACTCTTATCTGTTAGGAGTCCCTTGTTTTGGAAATGAATGATATGTGTCAAGTTGGTTTTTTCCTGGTTTTTATAAATTAGCCTTCTTTGAACCGATCAATATTAAACCTTACCTATTTAATACTAACCTTCAACTAGGGTTTAAAGAAAACCAGTTTTTTTTTTTTTTAACTTTAAATACATTTTTGAGTCACCACCAGATCGTAGTTAAGAAAGAGAGTTAAGTTATAACCAATTGAGTGGATTGGTTATAACTTACCTACCACTCTATTGATAAAACCAATTTTTAAAACGTTAGAGATCTGGATCTGAGTACTATCCTATTAAACCCTAAATGAGCACTGTTTTTAACTTTCCGAATTTAATTTTGCTTTTCAAATACCTTTCCAATAATGTTTATTTACAAGTGATAACTAAAATTATACCTATTTACAAAAAATAAGAATTTAAAGAATTATCTACTAAAGTGAGAAAATAAATTTTTTTCCATATTTTAAGTCGCCCCCTATGTATGGGTGTTTACATATCCGCTATTCGAGATTAGACTTTAGTAATTCATTTGGAGAAGTTTTAGGTGAGTGAGTTGATTTTAACTTTTGAAAACTAATTGGATTTATATTTTTAATTGATTTAAGTTTATTTAAGAAAATGCTAATGGGTCCTAAAGTCGGTTTATTTGAAAATTCTAAAAAAAGGCGTTAATTTTGAAAAAGGTCAATTTTATTTTGTCCTTATTGAAAAAACTATTTTCTAGGTGATAAAACCCGATTTATTAATCAATTTATTATTATTTTTTTTACGGTCATAAGTCTTAGTTGGAATAGAAAATAATCTAATATGTCCCTTTTTCTTTCCTTTTATTTTCTTTTTCTTTCTCTTTTTTTTTTTTGGTTTTTCTTTTTTCCTTTTTACAATGTACAAATACATGAGAAATAAAATAAATAAATTAATATATATATATAGCAGATCTAGTCGGCTTTGTCTTCTCTAATTGCAACGGTGGCAGAAGGCGATTCTAGGCAATTTAGGCACCAAATGAAGTGGGAAGAAGGTTTTTAATGAGTATTTGATTTAGGGTGGGTAGACACGATATCGTGGTGTTAGGGTGGTGTTTGGCTGCGGTGGTCGGTGGTAGTAGATGAGGTGTTTAAGTAGTAGTGGCTAAGGTTTAAGAGAAGAATGGGTATTAGGTCTCTAGCTGCTATGAGTATAGCCGTCACACTAGTTTTAGTTATGGAGTAGTGGTGGTGGTATTTTGAGGAGGTGGTGGCAATCTAGCTAGGGTTTGGTAGTAAAGGGTGCTAGCAGTCATGGTGGTGGTCAAGATGGGTTTGGTACGGTTGCTAGTGGCCAGAGGGATCTAATTGTGGTGGTGGTGCAATTCAATGGAGGCTTGAGAGAGAGAAATGAAGATAAAGAGTAGCCACGGATGTTGAGAGAGAGTGATCGAAGAAGAGAGAGAGAATTCGTGAGTGAGATTTTGATGCTTATGTCCATCTAAAACGAAGTCCCAAAGCTCTTTTTATACTTAAAAACAACTCAGCAAGCAAAGAAGGTTGAAATTGGATTGAATGTGAATTCTAAAATTTCAATTTATTTTATTTTATTTTTTATTACATATTTGAATGCCAGAATGTATGAATCTAGATGTATTCTTAGTTCTATTTGAAGATGGCCATGTATGGAATAAGTTTAGGTTGAGAAATCATGCGCATGTATATGGAAATTATGCAAAAAATTGAGCCAAAGTGGGGGAGTAAGCTTGTTTTCGAGCGAGAAATCTAGGGAAAAAGAGGGAAAGGTGGACAAAGAGAAAAGAAAGGGAGATGATAAGGCTAACACAGCACCACATTAGCCATGTCATCCAACCTAGCATACTACGTGTCCCCACTATGACACATGGTAGTTGACATTGCATGAGTAGCTGACGTGGCATGCCACATGTCATGTTACGTGACACCACATTAGTATCATCCAATCTAAGAGCACCATATATCAAGACACGTGGCATAATAAAACCCTGATACGTAGCGACGTATCATGTGCATTTTGAGGTAAAAAGAATAAAATGCATTTGTTGCCTTTGGTAAGATTCGAACCCATGACCTCAAGCTAACCTAATACTAATTGTCCAAGTGCTTATCCATTAGGCCATTAACCCGTGTCTTGTCCATATGTGCAATTAAATTACATATATAGACTAAGTTAGCTTAAGCTAGATTCAAATCTTAAGCCCAAGTTCAACGACCCTCTTTTTATTATTATTATTTTTTAAATTCTATTCTATGAAACTTATTTAAAAATTTATTATTTTGTAAATTTCCTAAATCTTCTATTTTTTTATTTCTTATGACTTTTCAGTTTTTTTTTTATAATTTTGTATAAATTTTCCTATTTTTTTTGCTTTTCTTAAATTTTCTATTTTTTGTATTTTTGCTAAATTTCTTTTTTTTTTCTTTTTCTTTTTTTTTTTTTTTTGCTTTTCCTAAATTAAGACCCTTTACCCTATTTTTACCTTAAGGGTAGATTTCATCTTAAGAAGTGCTATAGGTAGCTAGCTATTCTAGGCTCGATCCATTAGGGATTTGGTGGAGAGAGAGGTAATGTTCTAAGAGTTGGTCGAAAGACTGAAAAAGGAATTGAAGCCTGATTGTGCCCTTATAAGTTGACGAACCAAGGTAAAATGGGCAAAACGTTCGTTGAACTGGCTAAGACCCTAAAAGATATTGGAAACTTAGTTGTGCCCTTATGAGCTAAGTAACCAAGATGAGACGGGTGAAGCGCTTCTTAAGTTGGCTAAGACCCTAAAAGATGTTGAAAACTTAGTTGTGCCCTAATAAGCCGACCAACTAAGATGAGACGAGTGAAGTACTCCTTGAGCTGGCTAAGACCCTAAAAGATGTTGAAAACTTAGTCGTGCTACTATAATCTAACTAACTAAGTTGAAATGGGTAAAGCGCTCCTTAAGCTAGCTAATATTCTAAATTGAAACCTAGTCATGCCTTAATGAGTTGACTAACCAAGGTAAGACGAGTGAAGCGCTTCTTGAGTTAACTAAAATCATAAACTGAATGAGATGGGTAGGCACTCCTTGAGTTGGCTAAGACACTAAATTGAAACCTAGTAGTGCTCCTTTGAGTTGACTATCTTGGGTGAATGGGCAAAGCACTCTTTGAGCTGGCTAAGGCCTTAAAAAGATATGAAAATTTAGTTGTATCCCTATGAGCTGACTAACTATGGTAAAATAGGTGAAACACTCCTTGAGCTAGCTAAGACCCTAAGAGATGTTAAAAAGTTAGTCGTACTCCTATAAGCTAACTAACTAAGGTAAAACAGGTAAAGTGCTCCTTGAGCTAACTAAGACCTTAAAGAGATATTGAAAACCTGGTCATACCCCTATGAGCTGACTAACTAAGGTGAAATAGGGGAAATGCTCTTTAAGCTGACTAAGACCTTAAAGAGATGTTAAAAACCTGGTTGTGCCCCTATGGGCTGACTAATTGAGATGAAACAGGTAAAGTGCTCTTTGAGCTGGCTAAGACCCTAAATTGAAACTTGGTTGTGCTAATATAAGCTGACTAATCAAGGTGAGACCGGTGAAGTGCTTTTTGAGTTAACTAAGACCCTAAACTGAATGAGATAGGTAAGCGCTCCTTAAGATGGCTAAGATCTTAAATTGAAACCTAATAGTGCTTCTTTGAGCCAACTATCTTAGGGGGGAGTGTCTCTGATAGATTAGAAACCTTAAATTTGGAATCGATTCGAGATAAACGTAGAAGTGCTCCTTTGAGCTGACTATCCTAGGTAAATGGGTGAAACACTCCTTAATTTGGCTAAAACCCTAAAGAGAAAACCTGGTAGTACCTTACTAAGCTAACTAACTTAGGTGGGAGTGTCTCTAGTAGACCAGCAACCCTAAATTTGGAATCGATTCAAGACAAATCTGGAAGTGCTTCTTTAAGTTAATTATCCCAGGTGAATGGATAAAGTGCTTCTTGAGCTGGCTAAGACCTTAAAGAGATGTTAAAAACCTGGTTATGCTGCTATGAGCTGATTAACCAAAGTAAAATAGGAGAAACACTCCTTGAGTTGGCTAAGGCCTTAAATTGAAACCTAATCATGCCCCTATTAGCTGACTAACCAAGTTGAAACGGGCAAAATGCCTCTTGAGCTGGTTAAGACTCTAAATTAAAACCTAGTTATGCCTCTTTGAGATGACTAACCAAGGTGAGATAAGCAAAGCACTTCTTGAGCTGGCTAAGACCTTAAAATGAATGAGATGGGTAAGCACTCCTTGGGCTAGCTAAGATCCTAAATTGAAACCCAATAGTCCCCCATTGAGCTAACTAACTTAGGTAGGAGTGTCTCTAGTAGACTAGCAACCTTAAATTTGGAATTGAAAAAGCGTCTTATAGGCTTACTAAAAGGAATCAATGATGAATGGAAGCTCCCTATAGGCTTGCTTGAGAGAAATTGGTTAAGGGAAGCACCCTTATAGGCTTGTTGGGAACTGGGTGAAGGGAAGCGCCCTTATAGGCTTGTTGGGAACTAGGTGAAGAGAAGCGCCCTATGGGTTTGTTAAGAGAAATCGATGATGAAAAGAAGTGCCTTATGGGCTTGCTTGAGAGAAAATTGGTAAAGGAAAACGTGGTGTACCTAGGAGTTTAGTTATCATTAGGACTTATCGTGACAAATCTGACTAAAATGGGTCTTTTGAAATATCGAAGAAAATTAGAGGAAAATAGTCCACAAGTGAACAAGAGTAGTTGACGTAAAGCTACTCGGAAGATGTGACTCACTAACGAATACAATACAACTTGACACCTTACTTGATATGATGCACAAATTGATATCAAGGTCCATCCACTACTAATCCTAAGCTATTTGATAAGATTAGATAAGGGTGTAAGAAAGATGGAATTGGAGAGGTTGTCTTACAAGAATAGAATATTCAGTCTAAATTGTAAGTTATTTGCCGCTTATAAGGGAAAGGGACTATTTATAGTAAGTTCCTAGGGAAACATTATAAATAAACAAATTACAAGTAAGTATATACAAAAAGAGGATTCCTAACACTTATGAAAATAGGTAAAATGGACAAAAGACAAAAATGGAAAAGTAGTACAACGTCAGATGAGATAGACAGGTGGTAGTGCAACATTGGTCCCGTACGATTATTCTTTAAGCACAACAAGCAAGAGGGGTCAGGATGTTGCAGCAATAAAGGGGCTAGGATGAGAGAGATGGTAGCATACCGAGAGAAAACTACTTAGCTGGTAAGTAAGTCTCTCATCATTTGGCAAGAATCTCTTGATAGCAGTTGGTCGGATTACTCAACACAAGATCCTTAGCAAGGGAATGGTTAGCATTATCATTACCGAATGTATAGATCATCGTACGACAATGCGGAGAGCTTAAGGAGTTTAGCTACCTTCCTTTGGTGTAAACTTTCTCGTTATTAGTAGGTTGCCGAGAAAGAATTCTTTGGGTGAGGGATTGGAGTCCTCGAAGTTGTGCGTGAGTAATGGAACCTTTGGTCGGCAATTCATCAGTTCCCCGGGGTTGCTGAAGATTTGCCCTCAAATCTTAGTCTTTGTCATCATTAGGCACATAGGGAGTCAAATCGGCAACATTGAAGGAGGTAAACACGTTAAAACCTTCCAGTAGCTCAATCTCATAGGTGTTTTCATTAATGCGCCTCAAGATCCTATAGGGTCTATCCATTCTAGAAGATAGTTTGTTGGTCCTTCTGTTAGGGAAGTGCTCCTTGCTAAGATGTACCGAGACAAGGTCTCTAGGGGTATAAACGACTCGCCTCCTTCTGTGATTTCTCACTTCCTTTTGTTGAGCTACAGTTTTAGTGAGTTGCTTGATAATCTTTTAATGTAACCTTTGGAACTCCTCGATACGCTATAAGTCAGATTGACTTTCTCTTATGTAGTCGAGCTGTTAATTAAATCCAAGGGTAGGTTTAGGTTAAGTCCATAAACAACCTCAAATGGTGATGTTCCGATTGAGCTATGAGTGGAGTGATTGTAAGCAAATTTAATGATGGGCAGGCATAAATCCCAGTCACAAGAGTTCTTTCCAACAATGGTGCGTAGGAGATTGCCGACGGTTCTGTTAACTACTTCAGTTTGAATGTATGTCTGGGGGTGACAAAAGATACTGAACAAGAGCTTAATGCTGAGTTTCCTCCATAAGGTCTTTCAAAAGAAGCTCGTGAATTTCGAATCACGGTTCGACACAATACTTCCCGATACTCCATGTAATCACACAATTTCCTACAAAAAGAGGTAAATGATGAATAAAGCATCATTAATTCTATGGTAGGGAATGAAACAGCCCATCTTCTTGAATTGATTGACTACCACCATGATCGAATCATGTCTTCTCGGTGTATGGAGAAAGCCAAGTGTGAAATCTATGCTTAGATCGGTCCACGGTCGCTCTGGAATTAGTAGGGGTATATATTCTCCATAAGGCTCTCTCTTCCTTTTTGCATATTTACACACCTTACACCTCTCAAGTATTCGGTGCACATCTTTCATCATCTTAAGCCAATAAAAGTACTCCTTCAACATCTTAATCGTCCTTTTTTCTCCAAAATGGCCAACTAGGCCCCCGGCATGAGCTTTTCAAACTAGTAGCTCCCTTGCAGAACCACTCAACATACAAATTTGCTTACCCTTCATTAAGAACCCCTCACTCAAGTAAAACCCTTCAGTAGCTCCTCTAATACTACACCTGTCTACCAAGGGTCCAAAATGTGGGTCATGTTTATATTGATTAGGTAAAGTGCTAAATTCGAGCACCCTAGCTTGCAATGTTGTAATGAGGGTATGACTGCGAAATAGTGCATAAGTTACTATGTTAGTACTTCTCTTTTTATGTCTGATGACATAGCAAAAGGTCTTCAAGAATTTGACCCATTTGGAATGACATTGAGAAAGCTTATATTGCCCACAAAGATGCTTAAGAGATTCATGATTCAAATAGATAATGAACTCTCTCGACAATAGATAATGCTACCAATTTTGGAGTGTTCGGACAAGGGCATAGAACTCCCTATCGTAGGCTGAGTAATTCAAGGAAACACCTCGAAGTTTTTCACTGAAGTAAGCAATGGGTCAACACTCCTGCATAAGGACAACACTAATGTTGACACCAAATGCGCCACATTCGACATCGAAAACCTTCTTAAAATCTAGTGGGGTGAGTACTAAAGTAGATG
The DNA here is from genome assembly GCA_024138015.1 of Lumnitzera littorea. Lineage (NCBI taxonomy): Eukaryota > Viridiplantae > Streptophyta > Magnoliopsida > Myrtales > Combretaceae > Lumnitzera > Lumnitzera littorea. The sequence goes on along the minus strand of JAMXBB010000012.1, from coordinate 55,638,560 downwards.
TCAGTTTAGTCTTCATGTCTTCAAAGCTCCTCTAAGCCTTTTCTATCCACCTAAACTCAACGTTCTTCTTGTTCAATTCAGTTAGCGATACAGTTATGAAATTGAAGTTTCGAATAAATCTTCAATAGAACAAGGCTAGACCATAGCAGCTCCTGACTTCGACAGCATTAGTCGACATAGGCTACTTATTAATAGCTCTGACTTTTTCCTCACCAACTTGAACTCTACTCCCTAAAATGACATATCCAAGGAACATAACCTCGCTTTGACAAAATGCACATTTCTTTAAGTTGCTGAATAATTTCTTAGCATAAAGTATGTTAAACAACAATCTCAAATGTTCGGCATGAACAAAGAGGTCAGCACTATACACTAGAATATCATCAAAATAAACCACAACTCATTTGCTAATCAACGATCTTAGTACATGATTCATCAGTTGCATAAATGTACGTAGCGTATTAGTTAATCTAAACAGCATCACTAACCATTCGAACAGACCATCCCTTATTTTGAAGGCCATCTTCCATTCATCCCTAGGTCTCATCTATATCTAGTGTTACCCGCTCTTAAAGTCAATCTTAGAAAAGATGCAGGCGTCATGTAACTCGTCAAGTATATCATCAAGCTGTAAGATCGGGTATCGATATTTGATAGTGATTTTATTGATGGCTCAGCTGTCAATGTACATTCGCCATGTTCCATCCTTTTTTAGCATGAGTATAGTAGATATGACATAAGGTCTCATGCTCTCATGAACATATCCACGATCTACTAACTCATCTACCTACTTCGTCAGTTCAACTACCTGCTTTGGATTGAGCCTATAAGCAGATCAGTTTAGCAAGGTAACCCCTGGTTAGAGGTCAATGTAATGCTCAATTCTTCTCAAGAGAGGCAAACCTTTTGGCATCTCGACAAGGAAGAGGTCAGCAAAGTCCTGAAGTAGCTACTGCACTTTGGCAGGTAAGTTTTCAACCTCTCTAACCTCTAAGAATCTCCTGACTAAAAGGAGTACATAATCCTTGGCCTTAACGTCTCGTACAAACTAAGCTCGAGAAATCACCAAGGACTTCCGCTGTAGAGATTTGGCAACCTTTTCATAGGCTTCTTGTACTTCTTTATGACTCATTGGTGTTAATATAATTTTTTCCCCATCCTTTTGGAACATATGGGTATTTATATACCCATCGTGTAACATTCTCAAATCAAATAGCTACAGTTGGCCGACTAATATGTGAGATGCACACATAGGAAGGACATTATACAGCACCTCATCCCGTTACCTATCACCAATGGTAATTAACACTCTAACTTGCTCAGAAATGTGTAGTCATCCATTCTCGTTTGGCTAGTGAATCTTGTATGGCTTAGGGTATGGAAGGGTTGGCAATTTCATGGCCTTAACTATCCCTTGTGCAATGATGTTAGTACAGCTCCCTCCTTCAATGACTACAACGCATAGCTTGCCATTGACCCAGCAATTTGTATCAAAGAGGTTCTCTCGTTAACCACAAAAGTACTAAGAGATCATTGAACAACAAAGCAATACTCAGCTCCGCCCTCAGGAGGTATCTCAGCATCAAGGTCTTCCTAAAATTCTTCCAACATCTGATCAATTGCTACTTCTTCCTCTCCTTCACTCGCACTTTCTACTTTAAACTGGGCTTGTCTCCCTTTATGGTCATGACTCGGCAGTTTGGACATTAACTAGTTATGTATCTAAAGCCAAGGCATTTAAAACATTTGATTTCTCAAGTTTTCCTTCTTGAACTCTAACCCTAGTCTCTTCAGATCTCAAGCTCCTCGGTCTTACTCTTACCTCGGCCCTTGTCTAGTCAGCTCGGCATGTGACCTCAACGTTTTACCTTGGAACTATTTAAAATTCTATCATTCATTGGTCGGCTCAGTAGGCCACTCCTATTTGGTATTAGTGTTCAACTACTCGACATTCGGCTAACCTAGTTCCGCCATTGCCTTTCAAGTCTCTAGGACACACAGATGGTTTCATCCAGAGTTGTAAGGCTCTATAGCTCCACAATTTTACGAATCTCAACTTCTAGTCCAGAGATGAATCATGCTATAGTTTGAGTCTTAAGCTTGTCAACATCGCATCATACCATGAGCAACTGAAACTCTTAGACATAGTTGTCTATGGATCTATTACCTTACCTTAAGTCTTGAAGTCATTGAAAAGTGTCTTGTTCGTAGTATTTGAGAACGAACCTACTTCTTAGAACTCTCTTCATCTCGTTCTATGTTTGGACCTCACATCGAATCCTCAAGCGAACATTCTGTAGCTTCTTCCACCACATTGCTACATATCCAGAAAAATCTAATGTGGTCACTCTAATGTGGACAGCATCTTCATAATCGTAAAAGTCGAATATCTTTTTGATCTTCTCTTCCTAGCCTAGGTAGTCATCAGCACTACTAGACCCATTGAAGCTTAAAATCTATACCTTAAGATGTTCAAGACCTCTTGGCGTTCTAAACTCACACTCATCAGTCCCATCATACTGGTCTTCTCTTTCTTCGTACTCTTCTACTTCGTCTAACTCTAACCTTCTTCTTACAACTCTATTGGTACGTCGCAGTGGTGTTTGGTTCACTAGAAAGGCTTTTAGAGCTTGCTTGTTCATCTACCTCTTCGGCCTATCTCTCATTTCTCGACCCTGCTCAGCAACTCTCTCATGCGGTCCAGTCTCTAAGACCTTATTTACTGAGATAGCTAAGTTGGCCACAATAGCAGTAACATCTTGTATTTGCTTATCAGTAGTACGTGGTGTTTATTGGGTAACTCGACCATGACCATGAAGATCACTCTCAACATTGTTAATCTCTCCCTATACACTTGGGTTTGACATTCTCAACACAAAGCTTCAGTACAAACACTTCACTTAGATGCTTTCAACACATACACAAATATCTCAAACAGCAAACTGTCTATCATTACACAACTCTCGGTTTCAACCTCAAGCTTTAATACTAGGAAATTATATGGTGTGCCTAGGAGCTTAGTTATCACTAGGACTTACTATGGCAAATCTAACTAAAATGGGTTCTCCGAAATATCGAAGAAAATTAGGGGGAAATGGTCCACAGGCGAACAAGAGTAGCTGACATGAAGCTGCTCGAAGGATGTGACTCACCAATGAACACAACACGACTTGACATCTCACTTAATATGATGTATAAGTTGATGTTAAGGTCCACCTGCCACTAATCTTAAGCTACTCAGCAGGATTAGATAAGAGTGTAAGAAAGAAGGACTTAAAGAGGTTGTCTCACAAGAACAGAATATTCAGTCTTAATTGTAAGTTATCTACAACTTATAAGGGAAAGGGACTATTTATAGTAAGTCCTTAGGGCAACATTACAAATAAAAAAATTATAAGAAAGTATACAAGAAAAGAGGATTCCTAGTACAGGCGAAAAAGGGTAAAAAGGACAAAAGACAAAAATAAAAAAGTAGTATAATGTTGACGAAGTGGACAGGTGGTAGTGTAATATTGGTCTCGTACGAATATTCTCTAAGCACAATAAACAAGAGGGATTAAGATGTTGTTACAATAAAGAGGCTAGGATGAAAGAGATGATAGCATGCCAAGAGAAAACTACTCAGCCAGTAAGTGAGTCTCTCGTCACTTGGCAAGAGTCTCTTGTCATTGGGCAAGAGTCTCTCGTCACTAGGCATAGGGTTCTTGACAAGGGAATGGTTGGCATCATCATTATCGAATTTATAGATCATTGTATGACAATGCGGGGAGCTCAAGGAACTCAGCTACCTTCCTTTGGTGTAAACTTTCTTGTCATCAAAAGGTTATCAAGACAGAATTCTTCGAGTGGGGGATTAGAGTCCTTGGAGCCTTGCTCGAGTAATGGGGCTGTTGGTCAACAGTTCATCAAAACGCCTTATAGGCTCAATGAAGGGAAATGCCTAATGGGCTCACTTGAGAGAAAAATGATAAAAGAAAATTCCTTACAAGCTTGATGAAGAGAAGTACCCTATGGGCTCGCTTGAGAGAAATTAATAAAAGAAAGCTCCTTATGGGCTTGCTAAAAAGAATCTGATAAAGGAAAGCACCATATGGGCTCGTTAAGAACTTAGTGGAGAGAATGGCCCTATAGGTTCGCTATAACCTTAAAGGGAATTGACGAAAGAGGGGGGTAATGCTTTGAAAGTTAGCTAAAACCCTAAAAAGAATAAAAGAGTAGGTCAGTGCTCTAAGAGTTGCCTAAACCTAAAAAATGAAAGACAGGACACCGCCCGAAAGGTTGGCTAGAACTCAAAAAAGAATGGAAAGGGAGACAACGCTCTAAGAGCTAGCTAGAGTCTCAAAAATGAAAGACGGAACAGTGCCTTAAAGGCTAGAGAGAACCATGAAAAGAATAGAAGAGGGGGTAGCTCTATAAGAGTTGGCTTAAACCTTAAGAGGAATTGACAAAAGTGAGGGTAACACTTTGAAAGCTAGCTAGCACCTTAGAAAGAAAGATGAGACGACACCCTAAAGGCTAGCAAGATCCCTAAAAATGAAAGACAGGATAACATCTTCAAGGTTGGCTGAATCCTTAAAAACAAATTAAAAGAGGGAACAACACTCTAAGAGTTGGCTTGAACCTTAAGAGGAAATTTATGAAGGATTGAAGAAGTAAAGTAAGGAAAGTAAGGAAAGTGAGGAAAGCAACCAGTTTGAAAAACTTCTTAACTTGGGAAAAAAATATTTACAAGGGAATTGTTGAAAAAAATCGTTTATGAAAAAGGAAATAGGGATAGGCCCCTTGATTTGACAAAAGAGTTAAAGACCCTACTGTTCTTTCTTTTTTTTTTTTTTTTTTTCAACTCTAAGAATGATTGTCTCCATTGCTGAGTTTTTGTCTTTTAAGTGATTCAAGGCCTTAAATCCATGGATTTCTAGTATATGGGCTTAGGTGAGGTATATATAAGCTTAAAGTGTTTGAAAGGTATCGGCTCTTCTTCATTTCAAAGAAAAATAATTTATCAAGAACAAAAGTTGTTTTTGAATTAACATTACTTAAGCAAGTATAAACCAATTTTATCATTTTCTCCTCATCAATGACCCTAACCTCCAAATTGCCCCATTGTGGGGTGGTTTTTAATAGGGTTCAAATTTGAAAATTCTTCAAATAGGTCTAATGGGGTTAACAAGAGATAATTGTGATTGAGATTTGAAAATGAATACCTAACTTCATTTTAATCTACGTATCAGATTCAAAATTAACCTCCTTTAAGGAATGAGTCTATGGTATCCTTCACCATTATGTCACTCAACTCTCAAATTGTTTTAAGGGTTAGTGTATAAGATACAGTTTGTCTCTTCTCATTTTAAACCTTTTTCTTTAAAAGTGGGTTACTAATTCCTTAAGGAGGAGTCTATTTTTTATTAGGCATGCGGTAGAGATTGACTTTGCCCCTTAGTTTCCTAAAACATGCGTTAGTATTTAACTTTATGTTTTGGCTTGATTCGTGATTGCGCTTAGCTTTCTAAATGGACTAAGGGTTTTGGCTTGGCTTGGTTATCTTTATGGGTTGAGGATTGTGTTTGGGTCAGCTGCCTTGATAGGCCGTTGTTTATGTTTAGCTAAGTTGTTTGAATGGGCCTAAGGTTGGTGTTTAGATTAAATGGCCTAAGGGACTAGTATTTGGGTTGAATGGGCCAAGGGGATAGTGTTTGTGTTGAATGGACCAAAGAGCTTGTGTTAGCTTTCTTAATAGGTCAAAGGGCCTTATGTAGGTTAGAAGCTAAGTGTTTAGGCTGGTTGCTTGAGTAGGCTAAAGGCCTACGCTTGGGTTGACTCCTTAAGCTTATAAGGATTTATGGTCATTAGGAACTTTTCTTTTCATTTTCATTTTTCAATTTTTGTTTCTTTTTTGTTTCTTCTTCTTCTCTCTCTTTTTTTTTTTGAGAGAGAGAAAGATAAAGTTTTATTTTACAAAAACTAAGATAAAAAATTTTACAAATAAGGATGGTAATTTTTGGGATTCTATTTACAAGTTTATGAGATTTTACATTTCCCTGAATGGGAGGAAAACAGTGATTAGATAAATGCCTATTGAAGGACTATTTACAAAGAAGGGAATGCTAAAGAATGAAGAACAATGAACTAAAGAGAACTTTTATTATTGTAAAAGATCAGAATATAGGAAACAAAGACAAAGAACCTATCATTTATTATGGAACTTGATATTTATTTTAGGCTCTCTAGATATGAATTGGAAAAAAATTCCTAAATTAAGTCTTATAGATGAGCCTTAAGATCTTCTATCATTTTATAGGTTTCCCTAGTGACCTGTCCCAAAAGAGCCCTTAAGGCTTAGTTGTGAGCTTTAGAGCAATCAAGTTTTTCCTTCAGGTAAGTAATCTCATCTTTTAGCAGCTACTCGTGAATCATAGAGATATTCGGTAGCCTATGACTTCTCTAATCATTTGCTTAGTTATCTGCTATTCTAGGCTTACACATTTTATGGACAAGAATCAATTGTTATTGCAACAAAAGAAAATACGTAGAAATATGTAGATGTTAGAATCGTTTGGGTTAATACATGACTCCTTAAGTTGCAACCCTATTGTTATTTTCAAAAACTTTATTGCATTAAAACTCTTGAATAATTAGTAGGGTTGCAATTCTTAAGAGTAATGTATTAACTCAAGCTTGAAGGAGAGTATATACAATTAGGGTAGGTTTTAAAAAATCCTTAAACTTTGTGACCTCACTTGTTTTTATAAAATATTATCACTGGTCACATCAAGCTTAAGTGGCGTGGCCTAATTAACCCCGAGCGGTAGTTACACTACTATACCCAAAGCCTACACAATAACTCCCTTCCTAGGGTCTTAAGACGGCCTAGGTCTAACCGCATCTACCTTGTATCCTCGATGCAACAAATGACCCCCTACTATCCTAATGCTTGTTGTATGTAAAATAAATATGGCAATCAAAACAAAGTATATACATGAAATTAATAACAAATAAACAAATAAATAAATAACATAGGTATTTTGAGAAGCAATTTTAATTTCAGAAAGTATTTTAAGTGGTTAGCCCTCTTGACATCCCTAGTAGAGTTATTAAGTTGTCGAGCTTAGTTTTTTCCTGGTTTTTATAAATTAGTCTTTTTTAAACCAATCAATATTAAACCCTACTCATTTAATACTAACCCTCGACTTGGGTTTAAAGAAAATCAATTCTTTTAACTTTAAAAACATTTAGGAGTTGCTACTCGACTGTAGTTAGGAAAAAGAGTTAAGTTATAATCAATTGGGTAGATTGGTTTTAACTTTGTCATTGATCTATCAACAAAACTAATTTTTAAAACAGTTTTTTTAAAACTAGAGATCTAGATCTAAGGGGTTATCTTATTAAACACTAAATAGGTATCACTTTTAACTTTTCGAATTTAATTTTGCTTCTCAAATACCCTTTCAATAATGTTTATTTACAAGCGATAACTGAAATTATACCTATTTACAAAAAATAAGAATTTAAAGAATTATATACTAAAGGGGGAAAATAATTTCTTTTTCCATATTTTAAGTCGCCTTCTACGTACGGGTGCCTATGTATTTGCTATTTAGAATTAAACTTTCGTAGTTCATTTGGAAAAGTTTTAGGTGGGTAAGTTGATTTTAACTTCTAAAAACCAATTAGATTTACATTTTAAATTGATTCAAGTTTATTTAAGAAAACACTAAAGGGTCTTAAAGTCAATTTTATCTGAAAATTCTAAAAAAAGGCTCTAATTTTGAAAAAGGTCAATTTTATTTTGTCCTTATTAAAAAACTATTTTCTAAGTGATAAAACTTGATTTATTAATCTATTTTCTATTTTTTTTATTTTTATTTTGCGGTCCTAAGTCTTAGTTAGAATAGAAAATAAACTAATAAGTCCCTTCTTCTTTCTTTTTTTTTTAGTTTTTCTGTATTTTTTTTTTTACAATTTACAAATACATGAGAAATAAAATAAAATAAAAAAATTATATATATATATAGTAGATCGAGTCGGCTTCATCTTCTCCAATTGCAGTGGCGATAAAAGGCGATTCCAAGCAATCTAAGCAAAAATTGAAGTGGGAAAAGGGTTTTTATGAGTATTTGATTGGCCTTAGGTAAGTAGTGGGTAGGGTTGGTGTAGATACGATGCCTTAGTGTTAGGGTAGTGTTTGGGTGTGGTAGTTAGTGGTGGTAGATGAGGTGTTCAAGTGGTGGTGGCTAGGGTCTAAGAGAAGAGTGGGTCTTGAGTTTCTAGTTGCTATGAATATGGCCATAGCACTAGCTTTGGTTATAGAGCAGTGGTGGTGGTATTTCGTGGAGGTAGTGGCGGTTTAGCTAAGGTTTGGTACTGGAAGGTGCTAGCAGTTATGATGACGGTCGAGATGGGTTAGGTTCGGTTGCTAGTGGTTAAAGGGATCTAATTGTAGTGGTAGTGCGATTCAATGGAGGCTTGAGAGAGAGAAACAAAGTGAAAGAGTAAGCATGGATGTAGAGAGAGAAAGTGATCGAGGAAGAGAGAGAGAATTTGTGAGTGAGATTTTGATGCTTGTGTCAATCTAAAATGAAGTCTTGAAGCCCTTTTTATACTTAAAAACAACTTAGTGAGCAAGGAAGGTTGAAATTGGATTGAATGTGAATTCCAAAATTTCAATTTTCTTTTTCAATTTTTGATTGCCAATTTCAATGCCAGAATATCTGAATCTAGATGTATTCTTGAGTTTTATTCGAAGATGGCCATATATGGAATAAGTTTAAGCTAAGAAATCGTACCCATGTATATGGACATTAAGTAAAAAAATGAGCCAACATAGGTAGAGTAAGCTTGTTTTCAAGCAAAAAATCTAGGGAAAAAGAGGGAAAGGGGGAGGAAGAGAAAGGAAAGGGAGAAAAGGAGGCTAACGTGGCCTCTTGTCAACCATGCCATCCGATCGTAGCATGCCATTTGTCCCCTACTTTAACATGTAGCAACTGACGTGGTATAAGTAGCTGATGTGTCATGTCATGTGGCGCTACATCAGCATCGTCCAATCTGAGGGTGCCATATGTCAAGACATGTAGTACAGTAAACCTCTAACACGTGGCGACATATCATGTGTATTTTGAGGTAAAAAGAATAAAAGGCATTTCCTACTTTTGGTGAGATTCAAACTTATGACCTCAAGCTAATTCAATGCCAAATGTCTAAGTGTTTATCTGTTATGCCGTTGACTTATACTTTGTCCATATATGCAATTAAATTGCACATATGAACCAGGTCAATTTAGGTTAGATTCAAATCTTAAACCTAGGTCCAACACCCTCTCTTTATTATTATTATTTTTTAAAATTATATTATATTAAACTTATCTAAAAATTTATTAATTTATAAATTTCCTAAATCCTTTATTTTTATATTTCTTATGACTTTTTAGTTTTTGTTATAATTTTTTGAAATTTTCTTTTTTTTTTTTACTTTTCCTAAATTTTCTATTTTTTGTATTTTTCCAAATTTATTATTTTTTGGCATTTACTAAATTATCTATTTTTTTATTTTTCTAAATTTCTTATTTTTTGGCTTTTCGTAAATTTTCTATATTTTTATTTTTCTAAATTTCTTATATTTTGGTTTTTACTAAATTTTCTATTTTTTTGTATTTTTTTTTCTAAATTTTTTATTTTTTGGCTTTTCCTAAATTAAGATCTTTTAAACCATTCTAAAAATTTTGAAAAATAAAGAGAGGTAAAAATGGGGTGTTTACAATATATCCCATATATCATGACTAGCCTTATAAAGATTTTCAACAGACTCTTAGGCCTCTGTGAATTTGAAATACGTAAAATATGGGTAGATCTCTATAGGAGAATCATTAGGGTGGATGATATTTTTACTTAGTTCGCAACCCTGTCTAACTACAATTAGAAACTCTTTTGTGATAGCTTTAAAGATTGACAGCAACATAGACTCAATGCCTATATCTTGTATTGAGTCTGATTTTTCGATTTTCCATTTTTTTAAAATTAATTTCTCTATTTCTTGATTAATACTAAACCTTAACCCATTTAATATTAATCCTCGACTAAAGAAATTGAGAAATTCCGGTTTTTTATTGAAAATCATTTTTAGAGTTGCCACTTGATTGAAGTCGGGAAAAGAAAAAGAGACCATAATCAATTGGGTGGATTGATTACAATTTGGCTACCGGTCTTTGATTTCAATTTTGAATGAAAAACCAGAGGGTTCCAAGTTCGGGAGCTAACCTATTAAACCTTAACAGGTACTACTATTTATTTACCAAAATTAGGATTATTTTTATAATTATAATATTTAAAAATAAATAAATAAAATCAAAAGAAAAAAAGAACCTAAGTTTCTACATATTTTATCGTCACCCCGAAGGTGCCTACGTACCCGCTAGCCGAGATCAGACGATCGTAGTTCTTTCAAAAAAACTTTAGTGTGTTGATTGATTTTAAATTTGAAAATTGCCCGAGTTTGCATTTTTAACCCATTCAATTTTATTCAAAAAAAAAAATCTAAAGGATCCCAACTCATAAGTAATTTAAAAAAACTCTCTTAGACATCCTAAAAATCCTATTGACATTTCATTAATTTTTACTTCTAAAGGTTAGTTTTCTAACCAAGAAATCTAAAAAAATAATCTTAAAAATTTTCCTAGACTAATATATACATATATATCTATACCACTATTATTAACTAACTATCTAAATAAGTAAAACGTAATATACTTAGTCTATATACATATATAAGGAAACTAACACAAAAAGAAACCGCTAAGTTAATATATGTAACCACGTATAACTAATTAAGGATCTAACATAATAAAATAACGCAATATAATAGAATAACTAAACAAAATAAATAATAATAATAATAATAATAAAACAACCAAACCTAATTTTGTGTCCACTATGCAGTAAGGAGTTGTTCGTGAAGTAGCTGTGCAGCGAAGCTTGGACGTGGAGTTGACTATCGTGTTCATACGTAAGGTTGTAGATGAGACAATTGCAGCCATTCAGAGATGACGGAGCGTCGAGCAGTGGCTATTGTTCGATGACCAAGCTGTGGTGCGCTGAAGACAGATCAGGAGTATGCAGGACTGCGCTCGCTGCTACTGTTCGCTGTGTTGAGCTGTTGTAAGACTGCACTCGCTGCTGCTATTCGCTGTGTTGAGCTGTTGCAAGACTGCACTCGCTGCTGCTGTTCGCTGTGTTGAGTTGCTGCAGTGTGGATAGCTGCTGTTCGCTGTGTTTCATTGCTGTTTTCACTGTGTTGAGCTACTGCAGGGCTGCGCTAGCTACTGCTGTTCACTGTGTTGAGCTGCTGTTCGTTGATGTCCGCTATGCTGCTATTTTCGCTGCCGTTCGCTACGCTGCTATTCTGTTCGTCTGCCATCCGCTACACTGGAGACTGGTCTGTGTGTGGATCAATGCTGTGTAGACAGCATATGGTGAACTGCAGCTATGTAGTGGGTTATGGTTTAGTTACGTTGTCGAGATGTGGAGATTTGTGAAGTCTGTGAATGTTGATGCGAGGATAGGCGACATTCGACAAACTTGTTGATCGGTCGAGGACTCGTTGGAGTTATGCTGTTCATAGAGTGTGTCAAGGGGCGTGGCGTGTTGCTAGTTTCTGTAGGGGCTCCTGTTCTTTTCTATTCTATTTTCGTTTTTGTTTCTGTTTTTTCTTTGGTTGCTGTTTCTGTTTCTGTTTTTTCTTTAGTTGCTGTTTCTGTTTCTGTTTTTCTTTGGTTGCTGTTTTTGTTTCTGTTTTTTCTTTGGTTGCTGTTTCTGTTTCCGTTTTTTCTTTGGTTGCTGTTTTTGTTTTTCTTCTATTTCTATTTCCTTCAACTAAATTCACCCAATTACTCCGCTACTTATTCGTTAGGCCGTTGGTCTGTGTCTTGACATTCATTACAATTAAATTATATTTAAACTATCTGAATCCCTAAATTTTTAACTAAACTAAAACTAAAACTAACACTAAAACTAATTATTCCTAATATAAATTACTTCCTAAAAATCTACGAAATCTTTATGATTTTTCCTTTTCTTATTTTTTTGGTATTTTCATTATTTGTTAATTTTTATTATCCTTTTATCTTTTATTAATTTTTTTTGTTTTATTTTTGAATTTTAATTTTCTTTTAATTAGGACCCTTTTTGTAAAAATAAAAAATTAAGACTATGGAAGGGCAAAAATTAAGTGTTTACAACTGCCCCTCTTTGTGGTGAAGTTTGAGCAAAACTTTGCCACAAAGACAAAAAAGACACCATTTTTGCCTCAGGACAATTCTATCCTAAGGAACGTTAAGATTCTTGACGAGGGTTAGAATAGCAAGGGGTAGCGCCTTTGTGAATTGGCAAAAATCTCTAAAAAAGAATAACGAGAACTTAGTCATACCCCGATGAGCTAACTAACCAAGGCGGTCAAAGCGCCCCTTGAGCTGACTAAGACTTGAAAAGTGAAAGAAAACTTGATCGTGCCCTAATGAGCTGACTAACCAAGGCAATCAAAGCACCTCTTTAAGCTGGCTAAGACCTAAAAACGAAGTAAAACTTGGTCGTGCCCTTAATGAGCTGACTAGCCAAGGCGGTCAAAGCGCCCCTTGAGTTGGCTAAGACCTAAAAATATGAAGAAAAACTTGGTCGTGCCCTTAATGAGCTGACTAACCAAGGCGGTCAGAGCGCTCCTTGAGCTGGTTAAGACCTAAAAATGTGAAGAAAACTTGGTCGTGCCCTTAATGAGCTGACTAACCAAGGCGGTCAAAGCACCCCTTGAACTGGCTAAGACTTAAAACCAAAGTAAAACTTGGTCGTGCCCTTAATGAGCTGACTAACCAAGGCGGTCAAAGCGTCCCTTAAGCTAGTTAAGACCTAAAGATATGAAGAAAACTTGGTCGTGCCCTTAATGAGTTGACTAACCAAGGTGGTCAAAGCACTCCTTCAGTTAGCTAAGACCTAAAAATGAAGAAAACTTGGTCGTACCCTTAATGAGCTAACTAACTAAGGCGATTAAAGTGCCTCTTGAGCTGGTTAAGACCTAAAAATAAAGAAAACTTGGTTGTGCCCTTAATGAGCTGACTAACCAAGGCAGTCAAAGCGTCCCTTGAGCTAGCTAAGACCTAAAAATATGAAGAAAACTTGGTCGTACCCTTAATGAGCTGACTAACCAAGGCGGTTAGAGCGCTCCTTGAGCTGGTTAAGACCTAAAAATGTGAAGAAAACTTGGTAGTGCCCCTAATGAGCTAATTAACTAAGGCGGTCAAAGCGCTCCTTGAGCTGGCTAAGACCTAAAAATGTAAAGAAAACTTGAATTGGGATAGCGCTCCATGAGCTTGCTAAATCCCTAAAAGATTATAAGTTGAGCAACATTTTATGAGTTAGGTGACTGGGAGCCTGTGAAACTTCGAATTGGGACTATACTCACGAGCTAGCTAGCTCCTTTAATGAGAATAAATTGGGATTATTTTAGGAGTCAACCAGAAACTTAAGAAACTTTAGATTGGGACTGAATTCTATGAGCTTGCTAGGTCCTTAAATGAGAATATGAATCTTGATAGTGCTCCATAAGCTGACTGAAGCACTAAAGAAGATATGGATAGGAACAGTGCTCTCATGAGTTGGCTATATCCTTGAGAAAACGGATAAAGGGTAAGCACCCTTCGGACTCGCTTAAACTCTATTGACAATTGAAAGTAAAACTAAGGAACATAGTCGTCTCGAAAAAAAACTCTTGATTTGAGAAATTTACAAACGAAGAATTTGGTAAAAACTGTTTATAACATGAATTGAAAATTTGGCTACTATAGATGAAATGGACTGGAAAATGAATGGAAAAACTTGTAACAAGCCTCCACTTTCTCTCTCTCCTTTTCATGTCTTTTCATTTTCTTTTTTCGTTCTTTTTCCTTCAAAGTTTGCCAATGGATACAAATTCTTATTTAAAAGGCAAATGCTACAATCTTATAAGGTATCTCATATGCACTCTAGTTTGTAACCTAGACAATGAGCTTCTTGGATAGGCGTTAGACATTCATTTTGTAAGGAAAAGGTAACTCATGATTAGTCTAGTCAAAGAGGACTTCCTTACGCACTCTTGGTTTGGATTTCACTCATGATTACTATTCCAAAAATTATAATCCAGTTTGTAAGTGATATGCTCTGATCGATCTGTTAGGTCTTTTTGGGTTCAGTATTGTAAATTGGGCTTTTGGTCAAATGGTTTCAAAAGAAGTTAATTGAGAGGGCCTATTTTGAAAGAAGTGCTTTCATCCAACCCGGGGGGTACAAGTCAAGAACCCTTAGGAATGAACTAGATATGTACTTGCCCCAGTTTCAAAAATAATTTTTTATCTTAGAGCTTTGAGTAGGGAGGTAATGTGGGTGGGAAGGTCTTGTGTTTAAGAATCTGAGTGGATAAAAAGGGTTTATGTTCGTGATTTGGAGTGTGATTTGGAACTGAACATAGAGTTTTTAGTTTGTGGTTGAGAATATGATTCTAAATGAAAATGAGGTTTTGTGTTTTTGGTTGGGAATGCGATTCAAGGCCTTGTTTTTTTTTTTTTTTAAGCAACTTAAGCCTTCTTTAATTGAGGATTTTCTCAAGTCCAATATTTAGGTATTTCTTCATTTTCCTTTTTCCTAGTTTTTTTCTTTTTCTTTTTTTTTTCTCTTTTTTTTTTTCTTTTTTCATTTCATTTCTTTCTTTTCTCTCCCCAAAAAAAACTATCTCTTTTGTCAAGTTTTTATCTTTAGATGAATCAAGGCCCTAAATTCATAGGTTCAAGTTCAGAGTGCGTTGGCTTAGGTAAGGTATGTGTAGCCTTTGGGGTATTTGGAAAAATGTTAGCTCTTCTTCAAAGAAAACAATTTATCGAAAACAAAAATTATCCTTGAATTGTTATTACTAGGGTAAGCACAAATTAGTTTTATCCTTTTCTCCTAATTAATGACCCTAACCTCCGAACTACCCTACTATAGGGTGGTTCTTGACAAGGTTTACATTTGAAATGACTCCAAATCAGTCCAACGGGTTATCAAAGGATTTGTTTGAGATTTGAGAATAAATGCCTAACTTCGTTTCGGTCTACGTATCAAATTCAAAATGGACCTCCTTTAAGGAATGAGTCCAAAATATCCTCACCATGATGTCTCTTAACTCTTAAAGTGTTTAAGGGTTAGTGTATAGGATATAGCTCACCGCTTTTCATTCAAAACTTTTTAAAAGTGAGTTACCAATTCCTTACATAAGGATTGATTGACCTTAAGGTGATGACGGGCCTTACTCCCCAATTCCTTGGAACATGCCCCGGTTATGAAATTTCAAAGACTAAATGCCCCATGCCCCAAACTTATAGGTCTTAACGCTCTTAAGCTTCCATATGTGATTTTAGGTTAGGTTCTTTAGAGTT
This sequence comes from Lumnitzera littorea, assembly GCA_024138015.1. Lineage (NCBI taxonomy): Eukaryota > Viridiplantae > Streptophyta > Magnoliopsida > Myrtales > Combretaceae > Lumnitzera > Lumnitzera littorea. The sequence continues at coordinate 55,623,136 of JAMXBB010000012.1, read as the reverse complement.
CAAATGGGTTGGAACTGATAGCTTTTGAAGTGGAAGGGACTAATGAATTGCCCTTTTTGTTTGTATCAAGGATTAAGCTTAGGATAGTGTTTCATGGCCTTGTGTTTTGACTCGATTTATGGTTGGACTGGATGGCTCAAGCCTTGAGTTTGTTTAACTATCTTGATGGGCTAAGGCTCGGGTTTGGTTGGTTATTTTCTCGTGCCAAGTGGGTTTGTTTAGGTTATCTGTCTTAATGGGCCAAGTAATTGTGTTTGTTCTGAACCCTATAAGGATCTGTAACCGTTAGCAAATTTCTTTCTTTTTCTTTTCTTTCCTTTCCTTCTTTTTTCTTTTTTCTTTTTTTTTTTTGAAAGAGAGAGAGGAAAAGTTAGGGCTTTTATGTTACAAAGACCGAGTGATGGAATTGTGAATGGATGATTATGGAGGATTGCTTTCATAGAATTCTATATACAAGCTTATACAAGCTTATACAACTTATCGTTATTAAGGGTCTATTTACAAGTGAGGAATTTTAAAGAATAAAAGACTAAACAAAGAAAATATCTAAATCTTATCTATTCCAAATGGAGAAGGCTATTTGCAAAATGTTGAATTTACCTAAAAGAATGAATATTTCTAGTGGGTAGAATACTAGGCATTATTATTTTACAAGTTGGATTCTTTTCGTTTGGCTTCTTTTTTTATTTTTATGTTTTGTTTTTTATTTACTCTGTGAGGGTTGGGCTCAGCTGATGTAGGCCCAAATAAAAAGCGATAGATTCGGGCTCCCATAGTGTACAAAGGCCCACACTAGAGTGATGTTCATAGGGATCTTCTATAAAGAGAGGACAGGCCCAATCTTATTCTTAATAAACTCCTGTTTATCTGGGCTAAAGAGTCGAAACCACGTTTGAAGTAGTTTTTGAGGCCAATGCGGTAGGTGGACATGAACGTCTTTCAAAGACCCTTGACTTGGTCTAACCATGACTTATTAAAAATCAAAATTAAAATTAAAATTACAATTACAATGTATTCTAAACTTTACATGAAATTATTACAAATTATTTACAATGGAAGATTACAATTACCGTCACAACTTCACAACTGCCTTTATCAATTTAGGTTTGCCACATCATAGATTCTTGTGAATTTTTTGAAAAAAAAAAAAATGTTTTCATGAAATATAAATGGTGGGTTCTAAAGGTTCTCAAGTTCTGCAACTACTACGTTTTTTCAAAGCAACGATTCTGTAGTCGCATTTGAACTTAAGTGGGGTAGCTTGATCGGCCCCGGAAGGTGATTGCCCTACAACATCTGAAGCTTACACAATGGCCCCCCCCCCCCCCCCCCCCCAAGGTCCTAAGACGGCCTGGTTCTTACCGTATCTACTATGCATTTATGATGCAGAAAACAAAGTAAAAGTAAAAGTAAAATCCCCCAAAATTCCCCCTTAAATAAACTGTCACAACAAAAAAAATGTTAGTAAAAAAAACAAATAAATAAAATAAACAAATACATCAAACAACATACCAAAGTTCTTTTTTTGTTTATTTTTTATTATTTCATTTTTTTTTTGAAAAATAATCCTATTTTAGGCAACTTCTAATGGCTAGCCCTTTAGTGGTCCCCAATGGAGTTGCTAAATTGTCGAGTTTGATTTTTCGATTTTCTATTTTTTTAAAATTAATTTCTCCATTTCCTAATTAATACTAAACCCTAACCCATTTAATATTAATCATCGACTAAAGAAATTGAGAAATTCCGGTTTTTTATTGAAAATCATTTTTGGAGTCGCCACTCGACCGAAGTCGGGAAAAGAAAAAGAAACCGTAATCAATTAGGTGGATTGATTACGATTTGGCTACCGGTCTTTGATTTCAATTTTGAATGAAAGACCAGAGGGTTCCGAGTTCGGGGGCTAACCTATTAAACCCTGACGGGTACCACTATTTATTTGCCAAAATTAGGATTATTTTTTCTAATTATAATATTTAAAAAATAAATAAATAAAATCAAAAGAAAAAAAGAACCTAAGTTTCTACATATTTTATCGTCGCCCTGAAGGTGCCTACGTACCCGCTAGCCGAGATTAGACGATCGTAGTTCTTTCAAAAAAACTTTAGTGTGTTGATTGATTTTAAATTTGAAAATTGCCCGAGTTTACATTTTTAACCGATTCAATTTTATTCAAAAAAAATCTAAAGGATCTCAACTCATAAGTAATTTAAAAAAACTCTCTTAGACATCCTAAAAATCCTATTGACATTTCATTAATTTTTACTTCTAAAGGTTAGTTTTCTAACCAAGAAATCTAAAAAAATAATCTTAAAAATTTTCCTAGACTAATATATACATATATATCTATACCATTATTATTAACTAACTATCTAAATAAGTAAAACGTAATATACTTAGTCTATATACATATATGAGGAAACTAATACAAAAAGAAACCGCTAAGTTAATATATGTAACCACGTATAACTAACTAAGGATTTAACATAATACAATAACGCAATATAATAGAATAACTAAACAAAATAAATAATAATAATAATAATAAAAACAACCGAACCTGATTTTGTATCCACTATGCAGTAAGGAGTTGCTCGTGAAGTAGATGTGCAGCAAAGCTTGGACGTGGAGTTGACTATCGTGTTCGTATGTAAGGTTGTAGATAAGATAACTACAGGCATTCGGAGATGACGAAGCGTTGAGCAATGGCTACTGTTCAGTGACCAAGCTGTGGTGCGCTGTGGACGGATCAGGAGTATACAGGACTGCGCTCGCTGCTACTGTTCGCTGTGTTGAGCTGCTGCAGTGTGGATAGCTGCTGTTCGCTGATGTCCGCTGTGTTATTGTTCTATTCATTGCTGTCCACTGCACTGCCGTCCGCTGTGCTACTGTTTTGTTCGCTACTGTCCTTTGTGCTGCTGTTTTCGCTGCTGTCCACTGTACTACTGTTTTCACTACCGTCCGCTGCGCTGCTATTCTATTCATCTGCCACCCGCTACGCTGGAGATTGGTCTGTATGTGGATCAATGCTATGTGGATAGCATATGGTGAACTGCAGCTATGTAGTAGGTTATGGTTCAATCACGTTGTCGGGATGTGGAGATTTGTGAAGTCTGTAAAGGCTGATGCGAGGACAGGCGACATTTGATGGACTTGTTGATCGATCGAGGACTCACTGGAGTTGTGCTGTTCGTGGAGCGCAGCAAGGGCCGTGGCGTGTTGCTAGTTTCTGCAGGGGCTCCTGTTCTTTTCTGTTCTGTTTTTGTTTTTGTTTCTGCTTTTTCTTTGGTTGCTGTTTTTGTTTCTGTTTTTCTTTGGTTGCTATTTCTGTTTCTGTTTTTCTTTGGTTACTTTCTGTTTTTTCTTTGGTTTCTCACTACAAGAAGTGCTTATATAGTCTAACCAAATCATATCATATCATATGTAATTATATCTCATTCGTTAATTAAATTAGATTCAAATTTAATTCAAATCTGATTTAACTAATATTTATATGATTTGATTAGATATGAATTCGATTTTAAATCTTGCTTCTGTAAAGACAGAAAAATAAAGACATAGACGTCTGTTGAGACTCGAACCCGTGACCTCCAACTAAATTCACCCAATTACTCCGCTACTTATCCGTTAGGCCGTTGGTCTGTATCTTGACATTCATTACAATTAAATTATATTTAAACTATCTAAATCCCTAAATTTTTAACTAAACTAAAATTAAAACTAACACTAAAACTAATTATTCCTACTATAAATTACTTCCTAAAAATCTATGAAATCTTTATGATTTTTCCTTTTCTTATTTTTTTTTTGGTATTTTCATTATTTGTTAATTTTTATTATCTTTTTATCTTTTATTAATTTTTATTTTTGAATTTTGATTTTTTTTTAATTAGGACCCTTTTTGTAAAAATAAAAAATTAAGACTATGGAAGGGCAAAAATTAGGTATTTACATCTTGATAACATTTAGGATTATTTTATTTTGTAATGGGCTATTTCACATACATCACAAGATTGTAGAGTTAGAGACCCAATTTTTAGAAGGGAAGTCTTATATCCCAATGCTACTAGCAACACAAGCCAAATTGCTTAGTTGTCTCAAAAAATATAAGATTGGAGAATTAAAGACCAATATAGCCTTACTCATGGTTTGGTTTATCAACCATACTTAAAGCCGTAAACTTGACTTCCTTTATAAGAAAGACACCTAGAAGATGAATTCTATTGATGCGTTTACCGCTATCAATGAACTCCCTAAAAATGTTGTTACCTATTACTAAGTTAAAGCTTTCTCGAAATTCCACGCTAAAGATATCTCCTAAGTTGCTAGATGAATCGAAGCAGTTGAGTTGAAGAAGAGGAAGAAGATTGTAGAGGAGCTAAGACACTAAAAGAAAAAGAAGATCTGGACTTTAGAGTATTTGTTATAAATTTTTTAATAATGTAATGAAAACTTCAAAGATATAATAAAAATCTTTTTTGCCACATCACAGTCAGTTTGCTAACTCCCATCTTTGCATTCGCGTGCCCTCATATTGCATTTTTTTTTATTTCTCTTTTCCTGTAAATATTCATTAATTTCTATTTAAATAACATCATGAGAGTCGTGTTCTTAGGCTTCTAAATATTTGATTTCTTTATAAGTCCTTTTCTCTATGCTTTCTACTCTAACTCTTTCTAATCTTTTCTCTTATACATCTTTAAGATTATTTTTCTTATAGGTTACCATTTAAATACCCACAAATTATTAATGATTGATTGTAAATATATAGGCTCCTAATCCCTTAGAAATGTTTTTCTACTCCTTCCTCACGACTTATAAATAAGTCTTATCCTTGTATTCCACTTTTTTAATAAGTCCTTTTCTCTCTCTTAAAAAGAAGAGTGTTCTTTCAAAAGAGAAAATAAAATCAAGTTGCTAACAGGTGAGGATTCTTATTAGGAGTAATGGCTAATAGTGGAAATAAGGACAAACTTGATGACACCAACCTTACAAAAGTAAGGTTTCTTTCATTAGAGTAGATGTTGGGGAAAATAACTGAACAGATGAATTTCTTAGTTGACAATATCATCTTGCTAAAAGCCACAATGTCATCAAATGAAGAGCACTTAGAAGCCCGATAGGGGAAATCTATTGAAGCATCTCTTCCTAAAGAGAAAATCAATTTAGTTTTTTTAGCTTAAGACTTATTCTTTCCTGGTTGACTCAAAGCTAAGTCAAAAAAGTATCAAAGAGTTCGAAAGGAAGTTAACTCTTTAGATAACTAAAAAGATGAGAGCACTTGGGAATGATGATGGATTTGAGTAGGCTAGGATCACTAACTTTTCTGCATATAATGTTTAAGGCTTACCTAGAAAAATTCAAAATACTAGAGTTTGAGAAGTATAATGGGATTAGATGCCCAAAGCTACACACCAGATCATACATCCACAAGATAGGCATATATGTTGAAAATAATTAACTCATGGTACAAACTTTCCAAGATAGTTTGACAAGGCTTGCATTAACTTAGTACACCGAGCTCGATCTTAGCCAAATCAATACTTGGGAGAAATTAGCTCAAGCGTTCTATGAGTAGTACAAGTTCAACATTGAGACAACTCATTCAATTTGAGACTTGCATTGTCATGCTCTGAAGCGGCAGACTTGTAACAGTCCTGCTATGCAAATTATTCTAAGATAAAAGCTGACCATACAACCGCCATCTTAGACCTAATTTATACAAGACGTCCACGACTAACTCACTTTGAAGTAAACAGTTCATAAATTAAGTAAATTGTTTACTTATGAATTTAAGAAAAATAAATATTCAAATTAAATTAATCTAAATATATTTACAACATTTAACAAATCTAATCACAATCTTATTGAGTAATCTGTAAACTAAAGCTTAAAGCTTTAAAATAAATCTAACTAGAGATGAATTTAGTCTTCTGTTTACATCCTCACTCCCCAAGATCTTACAGTTGCTAACGTTAAGGTGATTATAGGCTGCTTCATCGCTAGTACCTGCAATAACGATTATAGGGATGTGAGCAACCACAGCTTAGTAAGCTAGGAATTATACCACAAACACAAAGAAGGTTATCAACCAAAGTATTAGGTGCAATGCATGTTCAAACAAATGCTATCACACAACGTTGTTCGGCCCATTATGAGATTAGAGAAATTACGCCTGCTCTAATACGGGTTGAGGAGTTGCCGTTAATGCAACAGCTCACAACCAAACCTAGGCTTGTGCAATAGAGACACCGCTCCTCCCACAACTACCTTAGAACCATTGACTTTATCCTTACTGCGACCTCCTCACCTGTCACTTAGTTTGATTAAGGATGAAGAAGGGACCCATTATGCTATCAGTGCTATCCCTTTCGAAGGGGTCAGTATTTGGTAGGAGAATCCTAGGTTTCCCCTAATGGGTTACTATGTAAGTTCGATTTATGGTTACGAGTCATATATTTGTTAAGTTTAATTTAGGATGATCAATCATCTCATATAATACAAGCCAAAACAACAAATAGAATTATAGTATCACTCATAATCAAGCACATGTACACAATCAACTATTTAACGAGCACAACCAAGTATAACCTCAAGCCTCTAAAATACAATAACATATTAATCCCAACTTACCTTGACTCCTCGCTTACTCACTCGAGGTGGGACTCGTTCAGTCCATCGTCAATGATCTTTATAACACCAACGTTATCTTAGTATTCATACAATTGTTATAGATTTGTTTTATCCTATAACACTTATTGTTATCTTTAGTTTAGGGTTTAATATGTCTAATTATCTAGGTTCTCAAATCTTTTACAATTATTCTCAATTTAGGGCTAGGTTCTAGTTCAGTTTTCGCATCGATTTCTAAATTAGCTTCTAATTCAGTTTCTAAATACAGTTTTATACATGAATCCTAGAAACTCGTTTCAACCCATAATGTGAAATTAATCACATTATTTTCGGGTATACTAAATACCACAATTACCCCTAGTCAGTATTTTATTCCATCCAGTACACTTAAATCCTTATTAGTGTACCGGATTTGCTCTTGATATGAGAAATTTTTATATTTTTCATATAATTACCTAAGTTTAAGTTTTCTATCAGATTTATTATATATTTCTATTATTTATATAATATCAATTTTTATTCTAATATCTTCTATTTATTATATTTTCAATACTTGCATATTATGTATTATCACCTATTATGTACATAATACACATCTAATATTTCTATTACTCTAATTACCATCTCCCAACATCAATTAGCATTTCAAAATGTATAAATTCATCGCAAATCAGATTTTACACCTAATTACCTTAATTTACAAAATTAACTTAAAATTTACTATTTTTTCCTATTATTTATTTATTACATAATTACCCTAATAATTAAATCTAACACCCTAAATGCTATAAGTATCATACTTCATTAGATTTCAATGTCGTGAAACATAAAATTATGCACTAAATCAGTAATTAACCCTAAATCACCCATTTTAGGCATCATTTTAAGGCCTAAAAATTATCTAAAAATTTTGAAAATTAATTTTTGAAAAAGGGCTTCGTGGTACTATTCTATATCACCTAAGTAATCTACACAAAAATTTTGTGCTCAAAACTACACTCTTAAAGTTATTTATTTCTAATCCGAACAATGCTCGGGTTTGTATGGTTTCTTAAGGACAGTATATTTCTAAACACAAAATCATCAAAATAATTTTTTTTTCTAAATCTAAATACATAAAAACCTCATAATACCAAATTTCATAATTTTTTAAGAATATTTAATATTTTTATAAAATTAAACAAAATCTAGCTAGAAATCGGACCTACATGTGTGGGTGGCTCTAGCTACTACCAGCCACCATGGCCTTGTCGGCCGGTCTAGGCACTACCATCACTGTGTGGTGGTGGTGGCTGTCCACTCCTAGGTGCTTGTCTGGTGTTGGTTCCCTTCTAAGGCATTAATTGCATAGATTCGAGTAATGTTTTTGTAATTAATCCAAATACTCACTATTTCGATTCTCTATATTTTTCTTACTCTCCAAACTAACTAATAGCTTTTGAAAATTTCTTGCTATTTATAGAGATGTTAGAGAATTATTGTGCATTAATTAGAAAAAATAATTGCCTTATCTTTTCTTTTCTTTTTTTCACTTTTTATTTGTTGCATTTTAATTGGTTGATTTTGTTTCTTCAATTCTAAATTGCCACAACCACTTTCTGGAGTTTTCCTCATTTTTTCTAATTTTTCTTGATTTTTCCTTAATTATTTATGAATTTTCTTTAATTATTTAACATTATTTTAGCCTATTTCACGTGTTTTAAGTAATTGTGCGTATTTCTACCTATATGTAAATTCATATATAGTACAAATAAATACTCCTAAATATTATTTAAGTTATTTTATGATTTTTAGTATACATATAATTTATCTCTAGCGATTCGTTAGTTATCAGAATGCATTTTCAATAAATAACGAGTAATATACTTAAAATTTGGAAATTTTATATTCTTTTGTTTTATTACTTATTTTCTTAAATTCAAACTTACGGGATTGCTTTACTAATATTTCTAACTTTATTTGATAATTTAAGCTTGATCGGATCCTTTAACCAATTGCCCTAGATTCTATGAATTAAACTCCGAGTAGCTGATTGTGGAGCTTACATGCACACAATGACAAAGAAGAAAACTGAGTCATTTAAGGAATATGCCTAAAGGTGGAGAGGCATGGTAGCTAAAATCATTCATCCTCTCCCTTAAAAAGAATTAATATCTCATTAGAGGAACTATATTATGGGCACTTGTTGGGTAATACGATGGCCAGTTTTGTGGACATTATACTCATTTGGAGCCAAATTGAAGAAGCCATAAGGACAGGGAGGTTGATGGGAAAAAGACCTATCTTACCAGATTCTAGGGCATATATAAATGCTACAATGTCAAAATCTACACCAAGTAAAAAAGGCTTAAAAATACCTAAAAAAAGGTTCACTCAGATCCTTACCTCATTATCTTAAGTCCTTGACCAACTAAGAAAAGCAGGCTTATTGCAGTAGAAAGCCCTAATGCCAGGATACAAGCTAAGGAAATACAACCCAATTGCACAATATGAATATCATATGGGTTAGCAAGGATATTCTATTAACAACTACTGGGAATTACAAAATAGAGTTCAAGAACTAATAAATGTAGGGCAATCTAATTAGACTCAATTCAAGGATAGGGTCAAATTTCATAACGTTTGTAAAAGACAAGTGACTTCAATAAAGCTCTTCATTTGCATTTCTCCTATTTTAAGATATCTCATTAATTAAAGGGTTTAGAATGAAGAAAGGTAAGATGAATCCCAAACACCAACCTTAAGACACTTTGAGAGTCGAGTGACATTATTATGAGATTATTAGACTCATTCCTTAAAAGAAGTCCATCTTACATTTAATATACGAATCAAAATGAAGAGAGGCATTCATTTTTCAATATCTCGAACACAAAATCCCTCGCTAACCCCATTGAGCCTTTTAATGGAATATTTCAATATTTAAACCCTGTTAAGAACCACCTCATAATGGGGCAAAAAGGAGTTTAGGAACATTTATTAGAAGAAAAGGATAAAACTAATTTATGCTTGCTTTAGTTACATAAATTCAAAAGTAATTGTTACCATTGATAACTAATTTCCTCTAAGATAAAGAAAGGCATCCATTCTAAATGCTAAACATAAACTACATATACTTTGAGCTACAAGAGCACTTCATCTTAAAAAAAGAAGAAGAAGGCAAAAAAGGAAAAATGAGGAAATGGGGTAAGAAGAAGCGTAAGAAAATGAAAAGACATAGTGATCAAGTGCAAATGGTGTCTCTTAGATAAAGGTAGCCTAGAAGATTAAATTGTTATGTCACTGAAAAGCCTACACACTACAAGGAGAATCCAAACCTATTAGCAAGTTGAAAAATTGAAATAAAGTCAATTCTCTCTTATTTTAGTCCTTTCTTTTTTCCATATCACCTTAGTGGTCTAGGTTTTCAACAATTCAAAAGTTATCTTCGCTAGAGTTAAGCCAAATAGTAAGCTTCTATCATTATTCCGACAACTATCATTTTCAAAGGGGTTCACTTCCTTTTATCTAAAGTTCAAGGATTTACCCCTACATAAAAATTACTCCCAAGTTAGCCTTGGAGGATAGAATCTTCCGTTTTAACATGATCACCCTCATGGCTGATGTCATCTAATTCCCTTGTATCTAAGGACCTTGTTCTTAACATCTGTTCCATCCTAAATTGCTATCAATTAACAAACCTATCATTTTAAAATCTTTAAGTTGTAATAAGTTCTTTTTACTTTAGTCCCCATGGATTATTTGCTCTTTAGAGTACTGTCCATATAGTAAAAATGTTAGTGATTGCATGCTCTTAAAGCATTATCCTAAGTTAAAACCCTCAGATTGCATACTTTCAGAATGCTATCTTTACTAAGTTAAAACCCTTAGATTGCATGCTCTCGAAGCTCTATCTTAAGTTAAAAACCTCGGATAGCATGCTCTTGGAGTGCTATCCCAAGTTAAACCTCCCTTAGATCACATGCTTTCAGAGTACTATCCTAAGTTAAAACCCTCAGATCGCTTGCTCTCGAAGTGCTATCCTAACCTAAAACCCTTAAATCACATGCTCTTGGAGCACTATCCTAACTTGAAGCCTTTGGACCACATGCTCTTGAGTGCTATCCTAATTCTTTTCCCTCTTTATATTTTCGTTGTACTTGAAGTATGCCCTCCTAGTATAAGCTTACTCTTAGAGTGCACTAGGTCTTTTGATCTTAACTCAACCTTAGGATATAAACCTACCTAGTTAACTCATAGGGGCGCGACTAGGCTTCAATTTCATTTAAGGATATTAGCTAACTCAAGGAGCGCTTTTCCCATTTTACTTTAGTTAGTCTACTCATAAGGGCATGACTAGGTTTCCTACAACTTTAGGATCTTAGCCAGCTCAAGAAGTGCTTTACCTATTTCACTTTGGTTAGTCAGCTCATAGTGGCATGACCAAGTTTTCAACATCTCTTTAAGGTCTTAGCTAGCTTAAGAAGCATTTCACTTGTTTCACCTTAGTTGGTTAGTCAACTTATAGGGGTATAACTAGGTTTCGAACATCTCTTTAGGGTCTTAGCTAACTCATGGAGTCCTTCGTTCGTTTCACCTTGGTTAATCAACCCACAGGAGAATGAGTAAGTTTTTAACATTTCTTTAGAGTTTTAGCTAGCTTGATGAGCATTTTGCTCATTTTACTTTAGTTAGGGACACGACCAGGTTTTCAGCATCTTTTTAAGGTTTTAGCTAGCTCAAGAAGCACTTCACCCATTTCACCCTGGTTAGTCAACTCACACGGGCACGACCTGGTTTTCAAAATTCTTTTAAAGTTCTTGCTAGCCCACAGCAATGCTACCTTCTTTCAATTCCTCGATTAGCTCTTAGATCTCCTCCTCTCTCTTCCACCTTTCATTCTTCACCAAATCCCTAATAAATCAAGTATACAATAGCTAGCTAGTTGTAGCGCTTCTTAGGGCATTTTCACTCCTTATGGTAAAAATGGTGTCTCATATTGTCTTTGTGGCAATATTTTACTCAAATTTTACCACAAAGAAGAGTAGTTATAAATACCTCATTTTTACCACTTTTTTATTTTAAGAATAGGATGAAAGGGTTTTGATTTAGGAAGCACGAAAAAATAAAAAAGTTAGAAAACTACAAAAAATAGAAAATTTAGAAAGAATCACAAAAAGTTAGGAAAAACAACAACAAAGGAATTTAGAAAATTATAGAAGGGAAATTAGGATGTATACTTTAGTTATTTTCATTTATTTTTATTTTTATTTTATTATCAATAAATAATAATGAGAATAGTAAAAAAAAAAAAAAGGAAAGAGGGATTGAGTAGTAAATAGACTTAAAGCTTAGCAATCAAAGTTGAAAATTTTCGATCTAGTAGGATAAGGGCATGCTTAGAAAAACAATAAAGAGTAGTTAGGTACAATGCATGTACGCATAAGAGCACGTGGCATGTACCCAGCATGTGACTGTATGCCTAATCCTCTTCTCCATCTCGCTCACAATTGTTGAAATGTAGTAACAACAAAATTAAAAAGTCTGCATGATCCCCTCCATCTTTGACCTAGCTAAAGTGATTTTTTTAGCAAATCTTATCCAACTGAATGTAGAAATCCAAAGAGCACTCAAGATATTTTGCAACCATACTCATAATTTGTCTAAATTCACTCATCAAGATAGTTAAATTGACTCCAAAAAGTGAAAAAAAAAAAAAACCTCAAAATCTGACATCACCATTCATGGCTGATTTCTCCATTAATGAGTTTTTTAAGCTCGTTCAAGTAGAGATTAGTGTAAATAGGGACTCGTGAACTCGTTTTCAACACAGAGCTTGATTAAAAACACTCCATACAAGTTCAAATCTGAGCTTTTTCTCTCTAGCACAATTTCTTTCTCTCTCTATGGTAGTATCCTCCATGACAATTTTCGATGAAAACCACTACCATGATAAGCTCTAACACCCTTGAAACACTAAGACTCAACCCCTTTTTCACCTCTAGGAACCACCATCATAGTTACCCATATCCAAATGCAACCACCCAACTCCGATTACTACCCAAATAGTTACTAAACACTAAGGCATCGTCCCTACTCCCCCTAAAGCCAATAAGAAACACACAAAAGGCCTTTCCCTTGCTTATTTTGGTGACCAAAACTAGTCGAAGTGCACCCTTGCCCACTACTGTTATTGAAGATCTAACCCGTATCCAACTAACTCAACCCAAATCCTACCAAGCCGACACGAAGACCCAGATTCGACCTGCGTACTCCTTTGGTTTTAGCCTTAGCTTGATTTTTAGTTTTGTTTTTAATTATTAATTATTCATTATTGTAATTTAGATGTAACTGTAGATGTTAAAAAGAGAGAGAGAGAGGGAAAGAAAAAGAAGAGAAAAAGCCAAAAAAGAAGAAGCTTAGTTTAGTTTTTATTTTTATTTTTGGTTAATGCATAAATAAAAATTGATAAAATAAAATAAAGAAAATAATATTAAAAATATAATAATTTTATAACTTAGAAAAATCCACTTTTCAAGTAAATAAAAATAAATCAATAATTTTCAAAATTAGGACATTTTTAGAAATTTCTAAAAATAAAACCCTAATTAGGACCATTTAAAGAATCTCCTTAATTAACATTAAGTCAGATAAAAAACATAAACCCAACTTTTTTCTTTACTAAAATCAACCAACATGCTAATGTTTTCAGAAAAGAACTATGTATGTCTTATTTGAATAGTGAGTATGTAAGTACTTCTAGAGTGATGTGAAAAATAAAAAAAAAATTAGTTTTTCCACTTTTAGCTCAAATTTCTCAATTTAGAAAAAATAAAAAGAAAATCTAATTTATTTAATGTTAGTTTTTAAAAGGTGATTTCAAGAAATTCAATCTAAATTAAGAAAGTTTATGGTACTCATAAGGGCTTAAATAACCTAATCCCTACACTCTAATCTCTGTTTTTTCAAAACCCTCTTTTTAAAAAAATCAGTTTTCTTACATAAACTAGTGTCTAGATCAAAACCAAATCTATCCATTTGGTTTCCACCTAAGCCATTTCCTAACCCCGATTGAGTAGCAACTCCAAAAGTTTATAGAATTCCTTTAAAAAACCATTTTTCTTTAACTCTTGGTCGATGATCAATATTAAAAAGGTTAGGGTTTAATATTGATTGGGTTAAGGAAAATATAAACCCGGGAAAAAATCGGGCTTGATAGGGACTAAGAAAGTATCGAGCCATGCCAAGCTCTTTGATTGTAAACTTAACATCCAATTGATGCTTGAGCTGTAAAATAAGAGACTCACATGATCCAATGATCAACATATCATCCACGTATAATAATACTACCATAAGCCCATTCGAAGTCTTTTTGGAAAACAAACAATGATCATGTAAGGATTGAATGAAACCACCAGCTACTAAAAACTTAGAAATTTCCAAATTCCACTATCTAGACACTTATTTTAAACCATATGGAGATTGCTTAAGGCGACAAACTTGATTAGAATTGGCTTTAGTATACCCTTCTATAGAAGTCATATAAATTTCTTCATCCAAAAACCCATGGAGAAAAGCATTATTCACATCAACTTGATGAAGTGGCTAAGAAAGAGTAGAAGCAACAGCCAACAAAATTCTAACTGTACTCAATTTAGTAACAAAAGAAAAAGTATGATGGAAATCTTCACCCTCAAGTTGGGTATACCCTTCAATAATGAGTCGAGCTTTATACTACTTAATACTATTATTAGGATGATATTTTATTTTATAAATCTATTTACAACCAATAGCTTTCTTCCTTGGAAGAGGAGAAGTAAGCTCCTATGTATCATTAGATTCAAGAGCATGCAATTTATATTACATAGCAGCAACCCATTCCCTTTGTTTTATAGCGTAAGAGTAACAATATGGCTCATGTGTAACTAAAACATTTACTAAAGACACTATATAATCTGGTGGAAAGAAGCAAATGTAGTATGATCAAACAATGGGTATAAAGTAGAAGGAGTCAGTAATGGATTATAATAACTCTTATTTTAAATACATTTCACATAGTGATTTTATAGTATTTCCATTACAACTTTGGTTTTCTTTAAAGAAATTCATACTTAATTGAGTAAAATTTTGATTTCAAGGTTTGAACATGTTCTTAGATTGAAAACGAAGAAAAAGAATCAAGTTTCACTCAATTTGGAGTTCAAATGAATGAGTTATGAAGTTTTGAAGTTACACAGTTTGGGATACAGCTGTATCCCTAGGCTGTATCCATCCAAGAAGATTTGCCAAGGTCAGAAAGTTATACGACCTGGGGATACGACTATGTCCTAAGCTGTGTCTGGTGACGAAAAAAGAAACCTTACAATACATTATAAAAGGACTTACTAGGGTTTTACATATAAGATTAGACATTCAAAAGAGAAGAGACTTGAGGAGAAGGAGAAGAAAAAGGCGAAAGCAACACCTAACTTCAAAATTGAAGATATTTATCATCAACAAAAAGGGATTTTTCATGTTTTATTTATTGATGTTGCTGCAATTCGTTTTTAGTTTCATTATGATAACTTAAAATTCGTGTATTTAGGATTATGGAACCTAAGGTTTCATGGATTGATAATTTTCAATAAAGTTTCTATCTTTTCTTGATTCAATTATGTTATTTAATTGTTAATTGACATTTCTAGATTATCAATCTATGATATTATGCATGATGATTGAGAAATCACATGTGTAATGAGATCTTTACATAATTGAAGAGAGTTGCATGTATACTTAGAGATAAGATACGTGTTTCATCCGGAAAGTTGTTCTTTTGTGTGGGAATTCATTATACATTAATGCGATTCTAAATTATATTACTGAGAGAAGAGATTCCGGTAAATAATTTAGGATTAGGGTTAATATGCTTGAGAAAGGTGTTAACTTTAATTGTGAATCCCTCCTGTCAAGAATAATAGAGATTGAATTGGATACATTTTAAGCGGTCACATGTTAAACATTATGGAAAATAATTCCTAAATACGTTATTTGCTTTCTTGAAGTCGTTCTTAGTTTTATTGCTTTCTAAATTGCTTAATCAAGTCTCATAATTAGGTTAGTTTGTTAATTTTAGTATTGTTAATCTATTCAACTCATCGCAATTTTCCGGTTAGATAATAGAGCTAAGGTTAATATTAGTACTCGAAGTCTCTGAGGGATCAACTCGGACTAACATCCGCTATATTAAAACTGATAGGTACACTTGCCTGATATTAAGTTTTTGGCACCATTACCAAGGACTTTCGATATTAAGAACACTAGTTGCTTTATTACTTTGACCATTTTTTTTTTCTTTTTCTCTTTTGTTTTCATTGTTTATTTTTATTACCTAGAGCTGCAATTGATTCTATATTTCTTGCCCTTGTAGTGCATGACCCAAAGCAACTTGGAAGATTTGGTAGAACTTGATCCTGAAATTGAGAGAACTATCCTTTAAAATTTGAGATTGTAACCTAGACAAACTATGGCTACCATAGAAGACGATTCAATCGTTAAGATTAAGGAAGAAGGTGAAGAGGCCAACACTAAATTCATTGATCAAGAAGATCCACCACATATGGCTAACAACGGTAATGAAGCAAATCAGACTATGTCCGACTATTCAAGGCCTACACTTATTGGAGCTGACTCTAGTATCACAAGGCCAACCGTTGCTGCTAATAACTTCCAAATTGCACCTAACATCATACAAATGGTGCAAAAATATGTTCAGTTTGACGATCTCCAAGATGAAAATCCTAATGCCTACATCTCTAGCTTTCTAGAGATTTATGATACATTTAAAATCAACGGAGCCACGAATGATGCCATCCAACTGCAGCTATTTCCTTTTTCCTTGAAGGGTAGAGCAAAGCGATAGTTGAACTCTCTACTATGGAATTCAATCACAAATTAGAATGAATTGGTAGAGAAATTTTTGGAGAAGTATTTCCCACCTGCGAAGATCACTAAACTTCGGAACGACATTTCTTGTTTTGCCCAATTGGAAGCGGAGACTCTATATGACACTTGGGAGCGATTCAAGGACTTGCTCAGGAGGTGCCCGCATCATAACCTCCCACTATGGATGCAGATTCAGACCTTCTATAATGGTCTCAATTTATCTACGAGACAGATGATTGATGCATCCGTAGGAGGTACTTTGAACATAAAGACACCCGAGCAAGCACAAAACCAAATTGAAGGAATAGCGATAAACAATTATCAGTGGGAAAGCACTAGAGCCAAGCAAAAGGTTATGGGAATTTATGATGTAGACTTGACCATTGCTTTGGCCACCAAGGTGGATCTACTAAGTAAGAAGATTGATGCACTCTCTGTTGGCCTTCAACAAGTACAACTGGATGTAAGTGACTTTAGCATGCAGGGTTATAGAGCACAAGAACAACTGGAATAGGTAGATTATCTAGGAAATCCACCTATGCAACAAAATAACCCCTACAGCAACACTTATAATCCTGGATGGAGGAATCACCCCAATTTCTCATAGGGAAATCAAATCCAAGGCAAGCAGAAGTCCAACTTTGGCCCACCTGGATTTCAAAGACCATTACCACCTCCTCTTCCTCAAGAAAAGAAGTCTAGTGTGGAAGAACTTCTCACAAAATATATTCAAGGCAATGAGGCTCACTTATCCAACATTGAATCATCATTGAGGAATCAAGAGGCTTCCAATCGCAACTTTGAGAACTAAATTGGTCAACTTGCGAAGCTAATCTCTGAAAGACCACAGGGAACACTCCCAAGGAATACCGAGGTCAATCCCAAGGAACATGTTAATGCTGTGACCTTAAGAAGTGGTAGAAAACTGCAAGTGGAGAAGAAGGATGGTGAGGAAGTAGTTGAGAAAGAAGTGGAAGTCAACCATAAGGAAGATGCAAAGCCACTAAAATCAAAAGAAAGTTTGGAATCACCGAAAGTGAAGGAGTATAAGCCTCCCATCCCTTACCCACAGCACCTTAAGCAAAGTTACACTGATCAAAATAAGGAATTTGGTAAATTGCTTGATATTTTCAAACAATTACACATTAACTTACCTCTTGTTAATGTCATCTTGCAGATGCCAAAGTATGCCAAATTTCTAAAGGATCTTCTATTGAATAAGAGGAAGCTAGAGGAGCTTACGACTATCACACTGAACGAGGAATGCTTGGCACTTCTCTAGAAAAAGCTACCACAAAAATTAACCGATCCAGGGAGTTTCACTATTCCTTGTATGCTTGGCAATTTGTTAGTAGATAATGCTTTGGCAGACTTAGGAGCTAGTATAAATTTGATGTCGTATAAATTGTTTAAAAAGCTAGGGTTAGGAGAACCTAAACTAACGCACATGAGTCTCTAATTAGCTGATAGGTCTATCACATACCCTAGAGGCATTATTAAGGATGTTTTAATACAAGTAGACAAATTCATCTTTCCCGTGGATTTTGTTTTACTTGATATAGATGAAGATATTGAGGTACCAATTATTTTAGGTCGACCCTTCCTAGCTACCGCTAGAGCCGTTTTTGATGTTAATGAGCATAAGTTGATATTACGAGTTGAGGATGATGAAATAGTTTTTAAAACTCCAGAGGCAACGAACAAAGTTTTTGACTTAGAGGACACATGTCATAATGTTAATGCCACTAATGTTTTCATATCTACATGTGTGTAGGAAACGCTTGCCAAAGATTCCTCAAGCTATTACTTGCAAAAGGGAGATGAAAATCTGGTGACCAACCCCAATCGTGCAGAAGTGGTAGCTTAAATAGAAGTTCATGAATCTATTGTGGACAAGAAGGGGGTTGATCCACTCTACAAGCCAAAAGATCTTAAGTTAAGATCCTTCAAAGAAAAGTCACCAATGTTGGAACCAAAACTATCATGAAATCATTTGGAACATGTCTTTGTAGTTAAAAGTTCAAAACTTCCAATGACAATCGCATCTAAGCTAAAAGTGGATAAAATGAAGAAGTTTAGGCTACATGAATTTGATAAGTGGCATGATAAGGAGAGAAACTATGGAAGTTATGCACCAATGAAATGGAATTGGCAAGGTCGATGGCCTAAGGGTAAATTTACACTCGTATAGAGAGTTCAAAAGCGAGATACAAGAACAGTCCTATCTCCACCAGAATGAAGAATCATGAATAACAAGGCATATCGCGTCGGGCTATTGACATTAACTATAGCGCTTCTTGAGAGGCAACCCATATCTAACTTTGCTCATACTTTAGTTCTTTAAGTTTATTCCATTTTATTTTTCTTTTATCTAACTTTGCTTTACTTCTTTTATTTGTTTCAATTTTAGTCATAGGCTTTTCTTTTTCATTTAATTTTTTTTCTTTAGTTTTCTTTGTCTTATTTTTCTAGTTTAAGTACTTTTATTTCTTTAAGTTTAAGTACTTTTATTTCTTTAAGTTTCTTTTATTTTTAAATTTATGAATTTAGGCTAAGCAAAAAAAAAAAAAAAAAAACAAAAAGTTACACAAGCATAGGACACAGTTATGTCCCAGCCCGTATGCGCCTAGCCTTATGCACCACCCACAAAAAGTTACACGGGCGTGAGACACGGTCGTGTCCCAGCCCATGTGCGCTCAACAATACGCATTCACTACAGACAATTACACGGGTATGGGACACGGTTATCTCCCAACCTGTGTTCACCCAAGAAGATGTACCCAACACAAAAAGTTACACGGGCGTGGGATATGGTCGTGTCCCAGCCCGTGTTTGCCCAGCACCTACACGACATTAATACACGTCCTACACTTCATTGTCATAACATAAACACACACAACTTCATTTCACATTTCATTTTTTCCACCTTCTCCTCATGTTTTACTTTTCATCAGCACATTTCTTCATCAAATCCAACCCGATCCAAGTCGTCAATGGAAAATCGTGAAAAGTAAATCGTTTAAAGGAGGTCCAAATTTGTTACATTATCTTCTACTCATGAGGGCACTATTGTCGATCTACTAGCTACTCTTTCTCTACTAAAGTATCTTATGCTTCAAGGCAGGGAAGTATTAGTTTCTTTTTCAATACATGTATTTCCTTTTTCCCTATGATGTTTTTTCTTGTTTGATATCTTGCTATTGTGCTTTCTTAGTCATACATTGAGGACAATGTACGTTATTAAGTGTGGGGAAAGGATATATATGAATTTGTTATTATTTAGGAGATCAATTATTCACATTTGACCTAATTAATTTTTAAGTTAACTTACAATAGGTAATTAACAAGTGTTGGGCCAAATCAACTGTGTCATCTTGTCATTATTGATCTTATTATACTTTACTAGAATTGATTAGTCAAATCTTTGGAGGGTAAAGTTACGAGTTATTTAGCTTGGGACTCTAAGACTTGAGATTGGAATAACATCACTAGTCGAGAGTTAGTCATGATTATTTTTAAATTTACTTTTATGTATACCTTTTTCTTAGAAATTTTTAAAGCCTTATAATTTTTAGCAAACAAACAAATGAAATTCTTCTTTTGAAAACCCCTGAAAAATCACAATGATTGGAGGTAAAAAATAATAACAAGTGTATGAAGAGAAAAAATTGGTAAGGATTTGTCTTGGTCCATCAAAAGAGCGAGATTGAGTCTCAATGCCAATACTAATGAAAAAATTGGTATGGATCGACCTTGGTCCGTAAGAAGAGCAAGGTTATTTCCCGCTATCAATATAAGGAATAAGTTGGTATGAATCGATCTTGGTCTGTCAGAAGAGCGAGGTTCTTACCCTTTACCAACATAATTCTACTTAAATAAAGTAAATTTAAAAAAAAAATAAACTCCCAACAAAAGCATGAACTAGGGGGATGATCAGAGGATGAGTGGATGTAAAATATGTTTATTTTGGATTATGGCGCTTGGTGAGATTGAAGAGAGAATTGTATACACTTTAGTCAAATGGACAAAATTTTTATGACTCTTTCCTAGTTGGCAAGATGTTAAATCTAATTTCTAGTTTAAGAATCCTTGGTTAAATGACTCGGGTAAACTTTGACTTCCATAAATTAACTAGTGAACTCTAATATTAAGTATTGTGAAGCATTCGAATATGGTCAGGTGAAATTATGACATTGTTAAGGGTGAAATTGGTTGACTTCATTATTGTAAGTTAATTGAAAATGATTTTCTTACTTTTCTTCGGGTCAAGTGTATTCGTTCACCGGTTTCCTAAAAAGAGAGAAATTTTGTTTAGCGTTTCTTCTCTCAAAATTTTGTTTTGATTTATCTGCTTGAGGACAAGCAATTGCTCAAGTGTGGGGAGGTTTGATAACTCTTATTTTAAATACATTTTACATGGTGATTTTATAGTATTTCCCTTACAACTTTGGTTTTCTTTAAAGAAATTCATACTTAATTGAGTAAAATTTTGATTTCAAGGTTTAAATGCGTTCTTGGATTGAAAACGAAGAAAAGGAATCAAGTTTCACTCAATTTGGAGTTCAAATGAATAAGTTTTGAAGTTTTAAAGTTACACAATCTAGGACACAACTGTGTCCCCAGGCTGTGTCCATTTAGGAAGATTTGCTAAGGTCAGAAAGTTACATGACCTAAGGACACAACTATGTCCCTAGCTATGTCTAGTAATGAAAATAGAAACCTTACAATACATTATAAAAGGACCTACTAGGGTTTCACACATAAGATTGGACATTCAAAAGAGAAGAGACTTGAGGAGAAGGAGAAGAAAAAGGCAAAAGCAACACTTAACTTCAAGATTGAAGAGATTTATCATCAACAAAAAGGGATTTTTCATGTTTTATTTATTGATCTTGTTGCAATTCGTTTTTAGTTTCATTATAATAGCTTAAAATTCGTGTATTTAGGATTATGGAACCTAGGGTTTCATGGATTGATAATTTTCAATAAAGTTTCTATCTTTTCTTGATTCAATTATGTTATTTAATTGTTGATTAATATTTCTAGAGTATCAATCTATGATATTATGCATGCTGATTGAGAAATCACATGTGTAATGAGATCTTTACATAATTGGAGAGAGTTGTATATATACTTAGAGATAAGATACATGTTTCTTCCGGAAAGTTGTTTTTTTGTGTGAGAATTTATTATACATTAATGCGATTTTAAATTATATTACTGAGAGAAGAGATTCCGGTAAATAATTTAGGATTAGGGTTAATATGCTTGAGAAAGGTATTAACTTTAATTGTGAATCTCTCCGGTTAAGAATAATAGAGATTGAATTGGATACATTTTAAGCGGTCACATGTTAAACACAAGGGGAAATAATTCCTAAATACGTTATTTACTTTTTTGAAGTCGTTCTTAGTTTTATCGCTTTTTAAATTGCTTAATCAAGTCTCATAATTAGGTTAGTTTGTTAATTTTAGTATTTTTAATCTATTCAACTCATCATAATTTTTCGGTTAGATAATAGAGCTAAGGTTAATATTAGTACTCAAAGTCTTTGAGAGATTGACTCGGACTAACATCTGCTATATTAAAACTGATAGGTGCACTTGCCTGATATCAGATTGTTATGCATAATAGTAACATCTTTGGCAATGAAATTAGAGTGAACAAGATGTACATAATCTTGAAGCTAAGTAGGAAGGTTAGTAACTCTAGAAAACTGAAGCAAGCATTTGGACTCAAGACTAGATGAAGAAGGAACAAAATCCATAAAATGAGTCGTGTCATCAATAATTGGAAGAGATGAAGAAGAAGAAGATGGATGATCGGTGAATGAAGAAGACTAAGAGGAACTAGAACCATGTAGAGAATGTTGATGATCAAAAACAGATAATGAATCTGGCATACTAGAAACAGGAGTGTAAGGTGTATCGAATTGAACAGAATGTGGAGAAGGATGCAAGGGCAATATATTAGAATGATTAGCAGTAGTGAGCTTAGAAGTCTTGAAAGGAAAAACATGTTCAAAGAATCGAAAATCTCTACTAGGCACAATCTTATTTGTACAAAGGTCATATACTTTATAGCCTTTAGTATTACTAGCATAGCTAAGAAAAACTTAACACACACCTTTAAGAACAAACTTATTCTTGCACAAAGGAGAATTCCTTGCTATATAACACAAACACCCCATCACTCTAAGATTATTATATGCTGGTGGTTTATCAAAAAAGATTTCAAAGGGTGTTTTACATTTCAAGTTTGGTTTTTACATTTCAAGTTTGGTGAAGGCATTTTATTTATGAGATATGTAGCTGTTAATATGCACTTCCCCCAAAATGTTTTTGGTAAATTAGCTTGAATGTGAAGGTCTTGGGAAGTATCTAATAAATGTCGATGTTTTCTCTCTACTCATCCATTTTGTTGAGGTATGTAAGGTACTGTGCATTGATGTAATATACCAAGGCTATGAAACAACTCTCAACAAGTATATGATATAAACTCTCCACCGTTATCAGTTCAAACATGTTTAGGGGTAATGGAGAAATGGTTTTGCACATATTCAAAAAATCTATCAAGTAAGGAACAAGTTTGTGATCTATGATGCATGAGATATGTCCAAGTTGCTCTAGAAAAATCATCCACAATGGTAAGAATATAAGATGCACCACAAAAAGAATGAACACTATAAGGACCCCAAAAATAAACATGTGGTAATTCAAAAGCAAATGTAGTCATAGAATTACTACGAAGAAATGGGAGACGATGAAACTTTGCCTCTTGGCCAGTTTTACGAAGAAAATTTTCTAAATTCAAGTGTTTGGAAATGTGTAAATACTGCAACTTAGAGGATAAAGTATGCCCTTGTCGCACATGAAGTAAATGAGTTTCATCTATCACAGTATTTATTGTTGACAATAAACCAAAAGAAGTCTCTATAGTTCTAGAACTACTAAATGCATAAGAAAATAGCACATAAAGTCCACTCTTAGCTACTATTGTTGCAATAGTCCTTTTAGACTTTAGGTCCTAAAATATACAAGAAGCATGATAAAAAATGAGTTGCAAAGGATGATTAGAAGTGAGTTTCTAGACTAAAAGCAAGTTGTATGTGAACTGTGGAACATATTAGACATTGTGAAGTACAAATGATGAAGAGAGTACAACAAATCATGCAAACTATACTTATAATGATCTGCCATCGAGTAATTGTAATGAAAGAGTGTGTAGTAGTTTTATGACATTACAAAGTAGATCAAAACATGGTGTCATATGGTCCGTCACTCCACTATCAATTACCCAATGAACCACATTTTTACAATCAACAATAGAATTAGAGAAACAAGTTACACTACCTGCAAAGTGGATTGTATTAGCAGCTATTGTAGCATCTTGATTAAGCTTCATCATTTTGAAGACTTCTTTGCAAATATTGTCAATCAACTGTCTATTCACCATGTTAGGAGCACTATTATCATTCACCAAGCCAAAACCACTCATGTTAGTAACTTGATTGCATTCAGTCAATGGAGTATCTAAAATAGAGTAAGAAGCTGATGCATTATGGCCTTGTTTCCCTCTTTAAATCTTTTTGCCGTTATACCATTTGAGGTAACCCACCAATTGAAAGCAATTTTCAATCAAGTGCCCCTCATTTTTGCAATATTTGCAAAACAAGCCTTTCTTATTCTTCTTCCTGTCTACAAGTCCCTTATCAACAACAAGCTTCTTCGAATAAAAAGCTTGCATATTAGAATTGCTAACCATCCATGTGATTTGCTTTTATTTCTCCACTTGTTGGATCAAATAAAATGCCCTATTCATGGAAGGCAGTGGCTCCATAGCAAGTATTTGACGTCTAACTACTTCATAGGTCTCATTTAAACCTATTAAAAATTGAACCAACTTAGTTTGTGATTTAAACTCAATCACTCTTTCTTTAACAACACATGTGCAATATTCCAACCACTTATAGATACATGTTGGATAAGGATGTAGCTCTTGAAGTTCATCCCAAAATCTTTTCAAAGCATTAAAGTACACATTCACAGATTGATTAATTTGCCTTAGGTTACTAATTTCATTCTGAATTTGAAATATTAATGACCTGCTAATAGTGCCATATTGTTTCGCAACCTTAGTCTACAATTCCTTAGTTAACTTAATGTAGAGAAAATTTTGAGACAATTCATTAATCATTAAGTTCAGTAACCAACATCTCGCCATGTAATCACACCAAACTCATTTAATCAGATCAAGGGAGTCATCAGTAGGTTTTTCAATTGGTCTATCTACAAACCCTAATTTCGACTTAGCCCCTAATCCTATTCTAACAGATCTACTCCATGAAAGGTAATTCTTCCCTTTGAAGATTATGTTACCAATTAACATTCCAAGACTATTCGAACCTGACAAATACAAAGGATCACTAATTGCTAATTTAGCCATATGAATTGGATCAAAAGAAAAGAATCACAGTATGGTCATAGTAAAACTTCAAAAGAAAATTGAATGTAAATGAATCACCTGACTTGAGGAGCTTTGATACCATAAGAAACTATGTACTCAGTAGTAAGAAATATTGTTCACTTGCCATAGGTGCAAATAGAGATCAGAGTTGATGGAATTATTGTGTATCATTACTTAGTTTATGTAAGAATATTACAATCCTATTTTTATACTGTTAGCAAATCTAACTAACTAATAACATAAAATAGAAAATACAACTAATAGTAGAGTGACGCTTGTCACAACATAATAAGTACACATGTTCATAAATAAAACTTCACAATAATAATAGAAGACTAATCCTCATAAAGATGTGATAATTGTAAAATTTAAAGATTGTCATCACATATATTTTCCAAAATATTGAATTTAAGCCTAATTTTGCTGAAGAAAATGGCTTAAATTAGGTAAATAACTAAATAAAATTTCAAGATTCTAAACCAAATACTTTCCAAATCATAACTAAGCTCCAAAAATCATTACAACTGAGATTCATTAAGAACTTGAATCAACAACCTATTATTCCTTAAAAAAAAAGGGCAAATTCAATAAAATAAGTTTCATAAATACTAAACATGTGGTTTATCAAAAATTCTTTTTATTTAAATTAAATATACCACGTGAGGAATATATACAAAAAAAAAAAAAAAACAAATTAGCTCAAAACAATATCATTTATTATTTTTAAAAATTAATACAAAATTCATTGGAACATGATAGTTTCTTAAGGAACTCATATGAAAACTTTGATTTTCAAAAGTTTGGTTTGATTTTAGATTCTACATGCAATATTATCTAAGAAACCAAGTTTCATAATTTTTAAACATCATTCAGTAATTTTAATAGAATAAACAACTTACAAGCGAAATTTTGTGTTTTTCGTTTCTCCAGCCACCAAAGCTTCATTGATAGTGAGGTTATGTCAACTGACCTTCTCTTATTGCCTTTCTTCAACTTCAAAATAGCTTTAGTGTCAGGTTTTTGTTTGATATACAAACCCTAAATACCTTACCTATAGTTCTATTTTTTGGTATTTCTTTTAATTCATTATTTGATTGAATTTGGGATTGTTTCCTAACTTTTTATCTACCAAAATGGTCTATGCTTCACCCTGGACCTTCTTTATATAAAGCTTTAGGTGGTGGAGTGGGAAATAGATTTTCTAAGTGTCTAAATTCTAGGTTATCAAGTGTAGTAAAGGTTTATTAAGCTTATTCTCTAATGGACAACTCACTCCTACTTCCATCCAATGCCTAACTAAACGCTACACCTATTTCCAAATATTAAGTGGTTTTCTACTTTTTTTTTTTACATTTTTTAGTAATTTAATACATTTTTTAATCTATTTATTAGTATATTATACTAATATACAAGCATATCAAGTACATATAATGCATAATGTATGATTATATAATTACACTACATGTTATTTAACTCAAAAATATTATTTTATAAGTCAAATATTTTATCTTTAAGGTTTTGCTCTATAAATTTTGAGTTTTACCTATATAATGAGTGATACTGGTGAAATTGTTCTTTATTAAATTAAATATTATATAAACATTAATATTATAATAAGCAAATTAAGAAAATTACACCATAAACTAATTGGAAGTTGCCATGTTAGCCTCCCAATTTTCTAATTTAAACCTACAAATCATAAAAATTAATAATGATAAATTAATTAAGAATTATGATTATAATAAGAGTTAGGATAATTAATGATTTGAACCTAAATTAATAAAATTCATAATACCTCAAACCCATAATAGAAAACGAGAGTCCCAACATCTAAAATGTACCTTGCTACAAGAAAGTACATTGAAAAATGATAAAGATTAACTATAAGATCATAAAAATCAACTTTAAAACAAAAAAGTCATATGCTATTAAAAAAAAAAAAGCTCAAATCAAAAAATTTATGTAAATAAGAAATTTAGGTAAACTCTTAAATAAATATTTAGATAGAATAATTTCCTCACTTAGATACTTACTACCTTTTTATATTCCTCAATTATCAAGTATATTAGTCTCCTCGTTGACTAGTATGATCCTTAACTATCACTATGGTTGAGTGAATACTTTTGATGATTCTATATTTATTTATGATTGTAAATAGTGCCATTTAAATATTATTGATAAAATGATTAATGTGTAGAGATCGAGATCTAATGTAACTAAAATTGATTGTTTGCTACATGAAAATATTTTAAATTGTTATAACAAGCTGATTACCGAACATTAGATGATAACTATAAGAAATTTAGTTGTCTATGATATTAGTTGGCTGCCTAATAACCAAACTTAATTATACTTGACTTTAATAAATTAAACTGGATCATGCATAAGTATGCATTGCATTGTTAATGTTCCAACTATCACATCACATAGAGGTAGCGAGAGGCTATGTGGGGGTTGTTTTGTATATATTTGAGATTAAAGTGTTTAGTATGGTGCACTCGTATAACATGACCTAACCCTAGCCCGTGACCTTACTAGGCGTTAGAGGCACTAACTGTCTAGCTAAGGGTCGAGTCTAGAGGTCTTCATTTAAGGGTGAGTGTGGATTATAAGAGCCAACTTACAATCATACCTAGAACTTAGTTTTCAAAACTGGAATTAAATAAACTGATTTCTTGTCATATAAAACACAAAGTTTCATAGTTATGTGAGTTCAGGTATGATACCTAAATCTAACTAGTGCCATGTATTCTCTAAACTTGACTTCAAAGAGCATTAAATCTTAGTTACATAATGTACTTAATCAACTATATGTATTTGTGTAGCATTTTGTTTGATCATGCATTTATATGTTTGTAATTAACTACTTGGTAACTTGCTTGTTTATATAGTTGAGAGATATCTCATTAAGCTTTATAGCTTACATCACTATAGGCTTTTGTTGTAGGAGGATCCTTTTACTATTCCTAGCTGAGGTATGCTTGAGGTCAATTAGGAATTTTAGGGAAAAGAGTGTAGAAGAAGAGAACCCGAGTGAATCCATATGTGTAGTGGGACTTTCAATTAGTATTTTGATGTTATTTTGTCTTATGATATTCAATAGCCACGTAGGATTACTATCCCTATTATTGCCGCTTGACTATTAGTGTTTTTAGGACTTAGAGTCTCATACTTCATATATTGTAAAGATACTATCCAAAAACTTGTAATATTATATTTGTTGTGATATAATCTTCGCTTGTATAACTATTGGGTAATTAGTTGTATAGTAGCCTTATATGCCACATAAAAGGTCGTCAATTGGAAAGGAAGTTAATCTACAATCTTTTATATGGTATACGGCAACTTGCCATGACTAGGCCACCCCATGAGTCATGACAAGTAAAGGTAATGTCTAAGCATAGTCTTAAATAATATAAATAAAAGTTGACTCAAGACATTAGAACAACCTGATGAAATTAATAGGGGTAGAATTAGGATAAGTACTTAAGTGTTAAGACTTAATTAATGAATTTTATAATGACATAATATTGAAAGTAATAATGTGCCTTATTGATTCAGATTTCGATTGTTGAGTTGCTAACTGACTAGGTCCTATTCTATCTCCATGCTAGTGAGACACTATTGGAGTATAAGTACTGACTTTAGATCTTATGCAAGGACTTAGCACTAGTAAGTAGGCTGCGTACCTTAGACAATGTTTTCATCGCTTGGGGAGTTGGCTTTAGCACTTATTGGCAAAAACGGAGACATTATCCACACACCGATAGCAATGTCGACAAATATGGAGATGATTTATATGTTAGAAATAGAAGAGAATGCTAGACACACAAATGAGCTAGTTTTCTTGGTCCACATTGAGCCCCGACTAAAACCCCCTATCTTTGCCCACTAGCAATTAGTTGGTCATAGCATAGCCTTGGCCATAGACTACCATACTAATCATAGTCGGATCATTGCTCAAGATAATGTTTAGGCTATGGCTGATTTCTAAGCTAGTATCAAACATTGGTTTGATCATCATCAGGGGATCAAATTCTATAGACCAAGACAAGGTATTAAGGCCGATGAGTTAGATATACTATTAGGTGGCCCTATCTTTGATGCCAAGCCCATTTAAGAGTTGCCCCCCTACCGAGGATTTCAAGTATTACCAAGTTTATCCTAGACTTCTTCCTATAGTGTTGGTTAGAGGTGACACCACTACTAAGCTCATCATCTGCTCAAACCCCCTAGATTATTGGTTACCCAAGGAATGGTTTCGATAGGCCATTAATGAAGAGTCAGGCTCCTATTCTAATATTGGTTCCTCCCATTTTGTTTTAGGATTTAGACCTCGAGCTGACCCTAGTGAAAGATCATCTTCCCATCCTTAATAAAGGTTGTTGATGTTTGTCTTTGTAGGCTACTTTTTGAAGATACTATTTTGCATCAAATTAATCACATATGCTCCTTTTATTGTATATTCTAAGATCATGTATGATCATTTTGTACTCTAAGAGGTTTTCTTGTATTGAGTTTCTAATGTATTCTGTACATTTTGATGTATTGGAGAGCCCCTTGTGTAGTGAGGACATGTATTATGAGAACCTCTATTTTATTTTGAAACTCTGTATTTTGACCTAGGTTTATACAGTTGTATAGATGACTTGATGTATTTAAAGTAGAAATCACTCACTAGAAGTGACTACTAATCAGATGTAATCTCATTTTATTGACAAGAAATGAAATATTGCAACTTTCTTTATTATTGTTGTTGTATGTGTTTATATCTTATTTTCATTTTGTTCTTGAAGTTTCCAAGTTTATTTAATTATAGCTTGCTATTTCTAACTTATTGTCAGAAATGAATTTCTCAATCGAAATAGGCATAAAGAGAGACCCCCAATTAATAGGGCCCCACTTGCTTATGAAAGAGAATAAGGTATGCCATGGGATCATACTGAGGAAATTTTAATTGCAATTAATGTACGAAATGAACTGCTAAGGGAATATTTAGCTTAGGAGTGTACTCCACCTATTAAGGCTCTACTCCTAATAACAGTTGAAGAGGTTCCTTTGCCACAATCACCCCTACTGCCTTTACCTTTACCACCACCATCTCCTTCACCACCAATTGGCCTAGTAGGAGCTATGTTTCTAGTACACCCCAATTTTAGATAGCAACACAGTATCTTACTAAAATTTATTTACTATAATAAGCATTTTGAAGGTATTGCAAGCTGGGGCCAATAAGGCTGAAGACTGGTTAAATTAGGTAGAGAGGTCATTTGAGGTATTCGAGGTATCGCCACATCTTCAACTTACTTATGGGACTTACTTGTTAAAGATCTAAGCACATACCTGGTTAGAATCCAAGCAGAGGAATTTGAGAGGCCTAATTTCATGGGAAGTCTTTAGGCATGAGTTTCTGGCATATTACTTTCTAGGAAGCTTAAGGATGAAGTATAACAAGGATTTGTTAGATATTGTAAAAGAGACATGTATTATTGAGCAGTATGAAGTTGAATTTGATAGACTGCTATAGTTTGCACCTCTGGAGTATCAGACTAATGATTGGTTGAAGATGTAGATATTTTCCTAAGGATTTGAGGTTGATATGAAAAGAAGACTCTTAGAATTTGAGCTAAGGACTTTTGTTGATATGATGAAAAAAGCAAGAGTGTTAGATAATGCAAAAAGATAGAGTGAAGAGGCCACCACCAGCTGTTGGATACCCTAGCATTAAAAAAACTATTAGAGGATCAAGTATAGAAAATACTTACCCAGGTGCAGTAAATACCACTAAAGTGTACAATTTGGAAGGTGATTGGAGTTATGAAGACTATCTGGGTGAAGATCTAGAAGTATATGAGGAAGTTGAGGATTTTGCTAATATTGAGCTCATTGCAAATATGTGCTTTAACTTCTTCTTTGTTAAGTTACTGAAAGTGGACTAAGTAGTACAAGTTATAATAAAGCAATGGTAAGTACCTAGGATTTAAGAGTGTAAATTTATATTATTTAAACATAAGAATAAGACTTATAATCATGATTTAGGGAACATCAATAAAGATGAGCACTCTATGTATGCCTTGTTTGATATAGGAGCTACGCACTCCTTTATAGCCCTTTAAGTGGTAAAGCGAGTAGGTTTTTCTACAATTGCCACTAAGTCCAGTTTTAGGGTGAAGACTCCTACGGGAAGTGCTGTGGTCACAATGGAAAAGGTGAAAGGATGTCCATTGAGAATTTAGGACTTTGACAATAAAGCAAATATGATTCTCCTTAAGATGGGTAAGTATGACACTATAGGAGTGAATTGGATGACAGTACTAAAGCTATTGTTGATTGTTAGGAAAAGAAGGTAGTATTTGAAGCCTTTGAATGGACAAAAGCTGAGTTTAAAGGAGATTTTGTCACAGCAGGAGTATAAGTGTTAAGTACCCTAGAATTGATGACAGGTGTTAGTTGGTTGAATGCTCTTAAAGCAGATTCGAAAAAGCCAAATGTAGAGGAAATTCAAGTAGTGAATGAGTTTCTTAATGTGTTTCCCAATGAGTTGCCCAGGTTACCACCAAAAAGAGAAATTGACTTCGTCATTGATCTAATACCGGGAACTGAATCGACCTCAAAAGCCCCATACAGAATGGCTCCAATTGAATTGAAAGAATTGAAAAAGCAACTACAAGAGCTACTAAACCAAGGGTTTATAAGGCCGAGTGTCTCACCTTAAGGTGCATGGGTATTATTTGTTAAGAAAAAAGATAGATCACTTAGCCTTTGCATTGATTATTGAGATTTAAACAAGGTGACCATCAAGAACAAGTATCCACTTTCGTGGATTGAAGATTTGTTTGACCAATTGCAAGTCTCATTTTTAGGATTGATTTGAGATCAGGTATCACCAATTGTGAATTAAGCTAAAGGATGTTTCAAAGACAACTCTTTGAACATGATATAACTACTATGAATTCCTTATGATGCCTTTTGGTTTGACGGATATGTTTGCAGCATTTATGGACTTGATGAATCGTGTATTTAGACCATTGTTGGATAAATGTGTGCTTATGTTCATCGATGATATTTTAGTATATTATGCTACACCTGATTAGCATGAGGAACACTTAAGAATGGTGTTGCAGGCATTGCAACAGAACAAGTTATATACCAAATTATCTAAATGTGACTTCTAGTTAAAGGAAACATCCTTCCTTAGACATGTAATATCAAGCAATGGCATCTCTGTTGACCTAGAAAAGATTAAGGCCATAGTGGATTGGAAAAGACTAGAAACAGTGATAGAAATCTAAAGTTTTCTTAGTTTAGCTGGATACTATAAAAAATTTGTCAAGGATTTCTTAAGAATTGCAAGACTACTCACTCAGTTGACACAAAAGAATGTGAAATTCAAGTTAAATGAAAAGTGAGAAAAGAGTTTCCAAGAGTTGAAAGATAGGTTAGTGTCTACCCTAATTCTTATGTTACTAAATAATGATGAACCTTTCACAATGTATAGTGATGCCTCCAAGAATAGATTGGGTTGTATGCTAATGCAAGGAGGAAAAGTGATTGCCTATGCTTTTAGACAATTAAGACTATACGAGCAAAACTATTTAGTGCATGATCTTGAACTTACAGTTGTATTGTTTGCATTAAAACTATGGCAACATTACCTAAATGAACAACGGTATGAGATCTACACTAATTATAAGAGCGTCAAGCATTTGTTCACTCAGAAGGAATTAAATATGAGGCAAAGAAGATGGCTCGAGTTGATCAAGGACTATGACTTAGGAATAAATTACTGTTTTGGTTCTAGTTTTGGTAAAGTGAATGTAGTTGCTAATGCTTTAAGTAGAAAGAATCATGCTGAAATTACTTCTCTTATCACTAATCAAAAAGAGTTAATTAAAGTGTTTAAAAGGTTAAACCTAGAATTTTCATGGCAAGAAATAGATGCAAAGTTGTCGAATTTAGTAGTCGAGCCAACCTTTACGGAAGGAATCTGAGAAGTACAGCAAAACGACCCTATCTTGATTCAAGCAAGAGAAGAAATGGTGATTGGGAAGTTTTCTAATTTCAAAATGGATGAGCATAGAGTATTTCGTATGAATGATACGTTATGTGTACTCGATAACTCAGAGTTTCAGAAAGAGATTTTGAGTGAAGCTCACTATTATGGTTATACTATCTAACCTTGAAGGAACAAAGATGTATCAAGATATAAAAAAGAACTTTTGGTGGAATGATATGAAATAAGATGTTGTCGATTTCGTGTTCAAGTGTGAAACCTGCTAAGAGTAAAAGCTGAACACTAACGACCAGGCAAATTGTTACAGCCACTATCTATCCATGAATAGAAATGGGATCAGATATCCATGGACTTCGTGAGTAGTTTACCTAAGATAGTCGTTGGTTTTGATGCGATCTAGGTGATTGTTGATCAAGTCACTAAGTCAGCCTACTTTTTTGCCAGTTAACATGACCTTTTCTTTGGAAAAGCTAGCTCAAATTTACATAAAGGAAATAATGAGGTTGCATGGTGTACTAACAGGAATTGTGTCAGATAGAGATCCTCGATTTGTGTTGAAATTTTGAGCAAGCTTATAGAAAGTTATGGGAACAAAGCTACGGTTGGGTACAACATATCACCCATAGATTGATGGGTAGTCTAAGAGGACTATATAGACTCTAGAAGATACGATATAGGCATGTACCATCGAATTTAAAAAGAGTTGGGATGCTCATTTACCTTTGGTTGAGTTGTGTATAATAATAGTTACCACTCTACCATCTAGATGCCATCGTATGAAGCCTTATATGGATGAAAATTCCAATCCCCATTGTTTTGCAATGAAGTAGAGAAAGAGACGTTAGGATCAGATTTGATACAAGAAGTAGCTAATAAAATTTTTGTTATTAAGTGAAAAATAAAAGAAGCATAAGATAGACAAAAGAGTTAGGCTAATTTGAAGAGAAGGGAATTAGAATTTTAAGTAAGGGATCATGAGTACCTTAAAGTGACTTTGATTAAAAGTATACATCGTGTAAAAACTCAAGGCAAACTGAGCCTATGATATATCAGTCCTTTTAAAACCTTAAAGCTAGTTGAGGTTTTGGCTTATCGATTAGCCTTGCCACCTAACCTACCGGGAATCCACAATATGTTTCATGTGTCTATTTTAAGAAAGCTCGTTTGTGATCTCAACTATATTGTTGAGCTAAAACCAATGAGATTACAAGAGAATTTGACATATAAAGAGCACCCAATAAAGATCATAGATCATAAGATACGGAAGTTAAGGAGTAAAGAGATTCAATATGTCAAAATGATGTAGAAAAATCATGAACAAGAATCGGCAACATGGGAAGCGGAAGACAAAGTGAGGTGTCGATATCCATACTTGAATGAAATATCAGGTATGCTTTTCAAGTTTTGAAGACGAAACTTATTTGAAGAGAGGAAAGATGTAAACCCTGTAAAATTTTAAATTAGACCTTAAATCGGACTTGAGTGCCTTAGATAATTCCTTGAATCAACAAAGCTAAATAAATTTAAAATTTAACTAAATTATAAACCCAAACTTAAGACGAATGAGAAAAACCTTAATATACTAATTAGAACTATAATTGTGTACAAAAACTCTAAATCCTGTATACATGTAAATATAAGAGATGGAACTCAAACTTGACAAAAACCTTAAAACCAAAATTGTAAGGTTATAAAATATATAAATTTACCCTAATAGTGATAAAACCCTAATTTGGTAAAATTATTGATAGATACATGAGTTGTATAAAATCGTTAATGAACGAATAAAGATAATTTTAAATAATAATAAATAAAAAGAATAACAAATTAATTAAATAAATTAATAAGATTACAAATTATACCCTATGACTATTTATGGCATCACATGTATATGTATATATATGTATGTAAGTTTGTTAGTTCTTATATTGATTTAATTAAACTACATATTGTATATTTATGTACTATGATAGCATACATTACTTTTTATATCTGACAATGTATGCATTTTTTTTTTCTCTTTCCCTTATAGTTACATCACATTTCATTCTAACCCTTATCTTAAACTTATCTTAATTAGCTACACCTAAAAGGCATTCCCTAAGGATTGGATAATCTTCACATGAATAGGTAAAAAAAGGAAATGAAATTCTTTTTCTTTTATCTTCACACTTTTGTCTACAAAAAGCATCACGTCATTATCCTATGTGACTAAATTAAGTCAAGATAATACCAAGTCAAATCACCCTCTATTGTTCTTCTATCGTTGGGTCAAGTTATACCCACACAAATACATTTCAACTTTATTTATTTTTTTTCACAATTTCAAATCCGCACCCAATTCCTCTCGTCCCTCTCTTTGTCTAACACATTATCTCTCCCCTTATACTTTTATTTTCATGATTTTTTCTTCATTTTTATTCAACCATCCACCATCCTTCAATTTCTAGCATTTTACTTCATCTCCACCACCATTTCTCTATCAACTTCAAGGGATTAGGAACTTTAAGAAGGAAATAAGGAGATCACCTTTCTAAAAGCTTCAAGATAAAGAGTAACCTAAATATTACTTTATGTTGTATTTGTTGTCCCCCTTGTAATATAAGTTTTTGTGTATTTTTTTTATTTTGTCATTTACTTCTNTTATTAAATTAAACTGAATCATGCATAAGCATGCATTGCATTGTAAATGTTTTGGCCATTACATTATACGGAGGTAGTGAGTGGCCATGTGAGGATTGTTTTATATATATTTGAGATTAAAGTATTTAGTATGATGCACTCATATAACATGACTTTACCATAGCTCGTGAGCTTACTAGGCATTAGAGGAATCAACCACTTGGCTAAGGGTTAAGTTTAGAGGCTTCCATTTTAGGGTGAGTGTAAACTGCAGGGGCTAACTCATAACCATACTTAAAACTTAGTTTTAAAACGGAATTAAAAAGATTGATTTCTTGTGATACGACACACAGAGTTTCATAGTTATGTGAGTTTAGGTATGGTATCTAGATCTAACTTGTGCTGTGTATTCTCTAACCTTGACTTCAAATGGTGTTAAGTCTAAGTTGCATACTGTACTTGATCAACTATATGCATTTGTATGGCATTCTACTTGATCATGCATTCATATGTCTATAATTAACTACTTGATAACTTGCTTGTTTGTATGGTTGATAGATATCTCATTAAGCTTTATAGCTTACGCTCTTATAGGCTTTTGTTGTAGGAGGATCATCTTACTATTCTTGGCTAAGGCATGCTCAAGGTCAGTCTAGGACTTTCAGGGAAAAGAGTATAGAAGAAGAGAACCTGAATGAATCCATATGTATAATGGGACTCATAATTAGTATTTTGAAGTTATTTTGTTTTATGATATTTAGTAGTCATGTAGGACTACTCTTTCTATTACTACAACTTGACTACTAACATTTTTTGGGACTTAGGGTCCCTTACGTTGTATATTGTAAAGATACTATACAAAAATTTATATATTATATTTGTTGTGATATGATCTTCACCTATATAACTCTTGAGAAACTGGTCGTATAGTAACCTTGTATGTCATATAAAAGGTCATCCAAGGAAAGAAAACTAATCTATGGTCTTTTGTATGATATACGACGACCTATAATGGTCAAGCTACCCCTCAAGTTGTAACATACCACCCTTTTTCTTGCTTGTTTATTAAGACCAACATAAAGCACGAAAGATACTCTTTGAGAGTCTCATCAGGTCTTAACATATATTTATGAGGTAAGATACATCCTTCTCTGATTGTTTGCTTATGATGAAGTGTTGAGGGAGCCAATTGCTTAGATCTTTGTAGCTTAATATGGAATTTAGTTTTAAGCCTTGATACCATGTCTATGTAGCCTTTTCGTTGTACCAAGAAGGCTTTTATGTGCAATTACATTGGATTGGCCATACAACTATATCATTGTTCCAATTGTATTACAAGTGTCTACTCGAATTTATAGTGCCACCATAAACCTCGAAATGCAAAAGTTTAGCATTTGGAGGAAGTATTTCCTCTTGTATTTCTCAAGTGAAATGGAGAATGTCTCTAAAGGCTCTACGTGTTCATTCAAGTTCTTAACATTAGCTAGCTTTTGGATCAAGTGGTTAATCCTGTTGATGTCCGGATCTATTACATATCTCAACTGAGCTTCTAAATGCTCATTTCTTATGATTGAGGGAGGTATGCTGTGAGATGCAATCAAAGAGCAATGGGGATAAGCTTGAGGAGAATAGGTGCTTTAAGTTTTCACCATACATCTTTAGAAAATTACTTGTGTTGTTTTGTGATTGCTTCACCATGGCTGCAATTTTCTTCTAAAGACACTAATTACTAACCTTGATCTCTAAGATCTGCAACTAAAGGAGAGCAATATGATCTTTATTGTTTGACTGTTGCCTCTCCTATGGAGGAAGGAGGCGAGTGCAGGTCGTTGCTGCATCTAATGTAGCAATGGTCTATAACTGCTTTTATTGATCTTTGCTACTTATGAATTTCTTATGTTGGTTATGGCTTTGATTTGGCTATAAATGGTAGGTGCCAAAACATTGTTGTTAAATCCTAACCAACTCCTTGATTGGCTTTATGGAGAGAGCTTTATGAGAGA
This sequence comes from Lumnitzera littorea, assembly GCA_024138015.1. Classification (NCBI taxonomy): domain Eukaryota; kingdom Viridiplantae; phylum Streptophyta; class Magnoliopsida; order Myrtales; family Combretaceae; genus Lumnitzera; species Lumnitzera littorea. The sequence goes on along the minus strand of JAMXBB010000012.1, from coordinate 55,585,504 downwards.
ATTACGATTGCTTTAACCTGCAAAATGAGGCACACTAATGGGAATTGGAGTTTTCTCCAACAAGGAGACTTTGATGCTCTTAGTAAGCTATATGACGAAGCTCACCAAATAAACAAAACAACTAAAAAGTTGAAGAATGTCCATGAGGTAAGAAAGGGATCCTTTACTAGAGCGGCTTGTTGATGTCTCTAAATATGTTGTCACCTTGTTGATATCTTGATACATATATAGAGATCCTAACCTCTTACATGATTTAAGAATCTAGCGATTATAACTATCTTTATCCCATGTAGAATGCCTCATTATGTAAGACAATTCTACTACACCATGCTGATGTGTGGTGACATGTATTGCCATGGGGTAGGCCCAATGTTACATATAACACTTGGTGCCATTAGCTTAATATTTCAGCTGATTCTCAATGAGCCATTAGCTTGAGATTTTTTACTAATTCTTCGTCAATTATTGACATAGGACTATAGTTCACCCTTTGTGAGATATTAGCCCATGACCTAAGGATAGAAGCTTCTAATGACAACTTAGGCCTCAAGATTTTTTAGGGATGAAAAATCTTTAAAAGGAGAAAGAATAAAATACCCCAAAATTTAAAAATAAATAAATAGATTAAATCATGCCATATCAAAACAAATAAAAAGGGATCTATGAGAAGAAGTAATAAAGTCATAAGGAATAAGAACATATTCCAATCTCTTAAATGAAAATATTCATCTTGACAATAAGAAAAACCTTAATTGACATAAAACAAATATTGACGACATATTTTAAAAGGAAAATGGAACAAAAAAACTTCCTAGCACATACAACCTTTGGCCTCCTTCTCACAATTCAATTCAATAAGAAACCACTTACTAAAATAAGATAATGAAGGAAACCTCAGGATTATGCAACTAGTAAATATCTAAACCTTAATCCTTTTCACAAATAATAGAAAATTACAAATCAAATTTATAATAAATATAAAAATTACAAATTGTAAAATCTAGATAAATAAGCATAACAATCTAAGAACAAGAATTTTGTATAAGGCATCTCAAATGATAAAATTAGGTTGCATTAAGTTTAACAACATAGATTAGAGGAATGGATCATGAAACCTATAAAAAGATTTGGTGAAATCTTAACAAAACCCTAAAATGGGAATAACGAGTTACAAATATCAATTTAGAAGAACACTTTAATAAAAAGAAGTTGCAGACACCCCATTTTTTCTCACCTCAATTTCATTTCTTTCTTAAAAACCCAAGTTTTAGGGAAAAGGCAAAAAATAATGAAAAATACAGAGAAAATGAAAAAAAAAAAAAAGTAAACTACAAAAAATTAAAAAAGAAGAAAACATTAAAAAAGTAACAAAAAAATCACAAAAAATATTCTTGCTATGGCCCATTTAGATTGGCTTAGGGTGGAAATAATTTTTTAATGTAAAAAAATGACTACTAGAGTCCAAATGAGCATATATAATTTTATCGTGTTAGGATTTTTAGAAAAAAGGAAGCATTTTATTGAAAATCAATTTTTTCAATCAATTTTGGCTTACTTATTCTAAAATATTTTGAAAATATGCACTTTAAGGAGATCATGACATCAAATCATGTCCCAATCAAATTTAAATTGCTCATCTTATAACAATTTGAAAATTTGAGTAAAACCTAAATACAAGTGGAAAATGAGTTGATAATGTGGTCATATTAGATAATTTTTGAAAATATTTTTTACATATGCTTGTTATACTTTTGAACCATAAAGTGAGAAAGTGTGATTCTTTTAAAAGTTGGATAGTTAGTCAAGGTATTTTTTAAGAGAGAGCAAGTTTTTTAAAAAGAGAAAGGAATAAAAAGAAGGAAGCAAAGAATTGAAAGGAGAAAATATTAAAATAAAAAAGGAGGCATACGTGGCTACTTCAAAAGCCATCACATATCGACTCAGGGATGTTCTACATTACACCATCCTAACTATACAATATGGCATCCTTAGAAGGCAACCGGTGGCTAGTCATAAGACTACCATGAGGCAACTTCTAGTCTTCCCATGAGTTAAAAAGTGACATGTGGTAAGTGTTGACCTATTGACTCAATCATTTTTTGTTCTTCTTCTTCCTTGAATTTGAACCTCGCAACCTAGAAAGAAAAGAAAAATACCAATTTTGGATCTTGATTTTTTGACTTGATTTGATACTATTTTCTGTTAAATTTAAATGGGAATTTAGAGAGGACATAGAATATAAGAAATATGAGTCCATATTTGTATAAATCAATAAAGGAAATTGTTTGTAAAATAAGCTTAAAGTTGGAGAAAAATAAAAACATGTATAGTAAGTTTGAATCTTCTTGAGCTAATTAGAGCTTATCCTTGCTTGCAAAACACAAACAAATCACATATTTAAGGAAAGAGAGTTTGATAAATACAATGCAACCTTCCAATTCATTCAAAATTGCAAAAATCATGTTAATTTTGGTGATAAAATTGAATAAAACTGAATATGCCCACATGGCAACAAGATTTGATTTCTATTGCATGTAGGGTTTCCTTACTTAAAATTGACGCTTCATCACTATAAATGAGGATCCTAGCATTTCATTCCAAGCAACAATTCCATTGCACAAACTCTAAAAGCGAAGAAGTCCACATATTCTCTCTTTACATTTTATACCTTTAAACCGTGACTTGTATTCTCTCTCTTCAACCTAAGAGCAAACTAAAATGAGCCAAATGCACTAAACACATTCTCATGCTTAGTGGAGCATAGCCCACTACTTGATTTTGACCAACAACATCTAAAATACTATAATTTGATCAAATATCAAAGTTAAGGTTTGTTCATAAGACTTGAATTACTCCTCTTCAAAATTCAACAACCTAGGCCCTAATTTTTCAAAAATGATTTAGAGCTGTCGAAGAGCATGATCTTAAGAGATGACTTAATGCGGTCCTAAAGCCAAAACCTGTTTGGACCAACTTGAACCAAACTCATTTAGTCGCGTGTGATGTAATCTTTCTTCTCCTTTTCCTATTTATATTTTTGTTTTTTTTTTTAATCCGAATTAGAAAAAGAAAATTCTTAAAAATTTTATTTATTGCTACTTTTAGATGTTCTATGTCATTTCATTGATATTTGCGTATTTCATGTTTATTATCTTAATTAATAAATTAGTTAGAAGTTTATATGCTATTATTCTTATTTTCTTATTACTAACCATTTTCTTGCCAATGTTTTAGGTTTCCTTTTTTTAGTTTTTTCATGAATAAATGAAAATTTTCTTTTGAAAAGGGAATTTTCAAGAATAAAGGGGTTATTTTTTAGGGGTGGGGCTATTATGTAGGTCTCACATATTATAGTGCAACCATTTGCTGGTGATTAGGAATTTTTCAAAAGAAAAAATTGAAAGATATCTTTTTCCAAAACTTTTTCATAGATATATTTTTCAAAAAGTGTTTTTTTTTTCTCCAAAAGAGTTTGTTTAGTACTTAGAAAAATGGTTTTTATGAATGAAAAAATTTTAATGGGCCCTTTTTAAAAATTAAGCTTTATTTTAGTTTTTTTTTTTTAAGAAGTAGACTAAAAATATCATTTCTTGAAAAAAATAACAAATTGGTAGAAAACATGAATTTTTTTTTTTAAGCAAAGGGAATCAATAAAGTAAAGTTCTATTTAAAAAAATAAAAAGCAAGAACTACATGACCATAATCCCACTACGTGATTACATAGGCACTTATGGCAACATAAAATAAAGTTAGAAAACCTTTTCCTCTTTTCTCTAAATTTTACCTTTGCTAAATTTTTGCAAAAAAAAAAAAATATATATATATATATATATATATATTAATAATAACAATACGACGCCTCTCTTTGAAAAATTATTTTTAAAGGAAAAAGAAAAATTAAAGCCTCTCTTTTAGTTATTTTCAAATTTTCCTTGTGGAAACTGCATAGGTTTTAATAAGATAGCCTTTGGAATCAAATAATCTTTAGCTTCCATTTTTCTAGAACCTTTTTATGGAAAAACGCTAGGCTAGTAGATGAAATAAGACATGTAAACCTTAACTTCACACTTTTCCCAACTTCAATTAGGTGGCAACTCCATTTTGAAAAATGTTTTTGAAAAATAAAGCTTTTTCTTAATTAGGTTAAGGGGCTCTAATTGAGAGGGTTAGGGTCACTTTAAAAGCTAGATCAAGGAAAGGGAAATTGAAATTTGAGCTTAATAGTTTAGCAACTACACTGTGGAAGCAAATAAGCTTGCCATAAGGAAATAATTGTAAATAATTATACTAATTAGGCGTTAATGGTGATGGAAGGAAAGAAAAAAGAAAGGAGGGCATAATGGACTAAAGCTTTTAAAAAATGTATGCTAGAAATGATTAGAATAGGGTCATCTTAAGGACCTAAGATAGGGGACCATTGTGTAATCCTTGGGTGTTGTGTTGTAAGCACTTCCCACAGTGTTTAGACTACTCCCCTCTTGCTTCAATATGGTCTATGACCCATTTTCTCGAAAATGTGTGATGCCATAGAACTCGAAGACTTTTAGAATCCAACCTGTTTGCATTCACGTATAATTATCTTAGTGAATGAAAAATAATGTAGCATATTATAAATAAATAAAAGAATTGTAATTTTACTAATATTTGAGTATATCGTGGCATGTTGAAAATTATTTTTCTTATTGTAAAAATAAAAGGTAGCTATCCTATTAACAGTTGGGCCGATAAATTGTCATACTATTATTTAATTGCCTACTCTACATTTATGTGCTTTTTATCTATCATTTTATTATTTGTTCATTTGTTTCTTACCTATGTTTGTTTACGTTACTCTTTCTTTAAACAAAAAAAGAGAAAATGAAAGCACTAAAAATTAATTTAACTTGTAAACAAATTGCTATCCATGAGTTGAATAATTACTCTTAGATCTATCACCTTATAAAATAGTTACCAACTAGGATTCCTCTCTTATAAATATTTATGACCTACCTTGTAAATATTTATAACCCTTAGCTAGTAACCCAACATCCAACTGTTCATTAACAAGTTGTTAGGAATCTCTCATGAATTTTAATGATAACAAAAAGAGAGGAATACTAATGTACTAATAAGTATGCAAGTATTCAGATAGTTTATCAAAATGTTTCAGAAGCTCATATAAGAAGATTCAGTATAGTACTTTAGGAACTTATTCAAAGACTTTGGGGATAAATCAACTAAGACATCTTTAGAAACTTATTTAGAAGATTGAACTAGAAGAATGACATCCGAAAAAAAAATAACAAGACATTAGATTCGAAGTGAACAAGGCCTAACTCTACTAAGATTGGGTGTATTTGGGAAATAAACTTAATCCTATTTCACTTAAGTTTGAATTAAGATCCGCGAGGATTATTTTTAAAAAAATTAATTTTTGGAGAAAATCAAACAATAAGAAAATATCTAAGATTGGATAAGGATGAATCTAATTTAGAAAATTAAGGAGTATCAAATTCAAAACTTAAGATTATCTAAAGTTGCTGATCAAAGTATATCCATTAAGGAGATATAACCGAGATAAGATCAAATTTAAATTTAAACTCCAAGATTTTCTTAAAATATCTATGAATTATCCTTGAATGTTAAAGGTTAGATAAGCTTGAGGAGATTAAAATTATCAACAATCTAGCCATTAAAGGACTCTAATATAAAAGAAGAGATGACTCAAAATATTTAACATTAATTCTGAAAAAGAAAAAAATATACATAATTGCCAATTATCTTAAAAAGCATAGAACACTTCTCAAGGACTACTTTAGAGAATTAAACTAAAGCTACTTATTTAACAATCTTCGTTTCTATTTCCATGCCAAATTATCTAAGAATTATATTGTTGTTCTCAATTCTAATTATACTCTGTATATATGTAATTAGTCTAGGTTGTAGAGAGGCTAAGTAAGTAAAGCAAAAAGTTGTGAAGGCAACTTATAAACTTCTCTTGATTTGTTTTTGATATAGTCAATCAAGTAGAACTACACCGATAAGGAAGATTAGGTCTCCAACAGTAGAGTTAAAAGAAAGTAGTGGGCATATGGCTGAAGCTCTTTAAATCCTGAGCTTGATTTTCTCTTCCCTATCTATTTTACTTTGAGTTAATTATTTATGTCTTAAATTATTAAATTACCATTGTTTACCAAATTAAGTCATTAACAGGGGTAATTCCAATCTATATAAAAAAGTTTCAAAAATTTTCTAAAAATATTAATTCACCTCCCTCTTGATATCTTGTACAGAACCAACAAAGTTAAAACCTCTATAATAAAAACCACCTCCTTTATAGTAACATTTCTATTCAATCAAGTCTCTCTATATACAATAAAAGGTACCTGTAAATGCTATGCCCTTTCTTCAAAAGCAAAAATAGTACAAAAAATCCAAAATTCAAAAAAAAGGGATAGAGAAAACAAAAGAAAAGAGAAAAAGGAAAATTAAAAAAGGCATTTATCATTTCTTTAGCTTATAAATTATACTCTCCTTTTATCCAATCGTTAAGCTTTAATAGTTGTTACTATTCATAATCATCATCCATAGGAAGTCATCCATAAGTTGTCAATCATGTAAATAGTTATTATCACTTTTTAGGATTTTGTCATTGTTTATCAATTACCACCTTTCTATACTCCACCCTTGCTATAGAATTTGTCATCCATAGATTGCCAACTTTATATTAGGATTAGCCTTTTATTGTAAACTCTCTTACCATGTAAATAGTCACCAACTTTATTTAATTTAGGTTCTCACTAGCTATATTTTTGAAATAATGAAAGGTTTTCAAGAAAATAAAAATTAGAAAATTTTCAAAAGCTAAAATAAAACATATAAAAAAAAAGGAAAGAGAGATTTCTCTAACAAGTAGGAGTATCTTATAGGGCTTCTAAAGGTTACCTTTGAGCAGACTAGCTTAACCTAAAGCCTGTATCATTTGCTCTAAGTCCAAGTAGGTTGAAATAAAACTTTTGAAGACCAAAATACCTTATCCTATGAAGTTAAACATGTTAAGATGTCATCGAGATTGAATGCTAGGGGGTAAAATGGAAAGCCCATTGGAAATAAGAACACACTTAAAAGATTTAGAAAGAACAACTCTCAAGAATAGTGAAGACAAATACATCCCTAAACCAGACATAATCCTTAGCTACCTACTCCAAACCCTAACAAGCATAAGGTCTACCTAACCACTTTAAACCCTAACAAATGCAAACATAAAGATTACTTACTTTATAAAGCCTAAGAAGAACCAAAGCTTATCTCTTTTAATGCATAAGGAGTTATCAATCACGAGCTCAATGAAATCATGTCAAAAGAGTAAATTGAAGGTGAACTATCATTCCAAAGAAGATGATGGACATTCCTTCAAAGTAATCTTAACCTTCCACCAATAGGGCATGAAGAGAATCGACTTAACAAACTAAGTCTAAAGCAACAAACCTTCTAAGTGAACCTATCAAGCTTAGGTAACCAAATTCATATGGGGCAAGTATTTAGACAAGTTTGTAAGCCCATCTCAATTAGAGAGCATTTTGACAAGGTTGAAGGACTAGCTTAGTAAGAGTAGAACAATCCAATCTACTTAGTCTAAGGAAGTTAAACTTTTGAGTAACTTAACCAAATTAAGATAATTGGACCAATATAAGGGAAATTAAGTTGCTAGTAGAATATGGGGTCACATAGGCCAATCATAGTTAAGGACATTATGAGATAATTAGAATGGGATACATTTCCAAGATGAAAAGTAAGCCCAACACAAGAGGAGCATTTGGATAACTTACCTAACCAATTGGATTTGGGGAAAATCAGAAGTGTAGCCGCAAAACAAGACAACTTAAAGCTTAACTGCCATTTCATTCCTAAACCTTAGGCCCTCTTGAAATACCATACCCCAAAAGGCTCTTCCGATTAAAGGGAGTAGATTACTTTATATAAAAATTACTTATGAAACTAGGCAAGCCCATTGTAGTTTTTCCTAAGGTTTTGACTTATAAACTTGAGATGAAATGAAGATGTGAATTGTATAAAAATTGGCTCATATACATCATATCCAATTCATTACAAGCTAATGACCAAAGGCCTATGTTACAACCCATATAAAGACCTAACTAATTGACCAAGGTGTATCACTCATAAGACAGACCATAATTTGTGAAATCCAGAGTTAAAAGTGAAATCTGGACCTTGAGAGAGTGAGAGTCCTCTTTGACTAAACAATTCAAAAATGGGTAACCTATTCTAAGTAGAAAAACTTTTGAAAACTTAAAGTTAAGAATTGATCAGGAATGTTTCCTCGTGGACAAAAGAGGCCATTTTCCTAAAGTTGAAGTTAAGTCTTGAGACATTGGAAGTCTAACAAGAGGAATGCATATAGATGAGTCTTTTTCCCCTCTATCACATGAGAAGAGTAGATTAGATAAGCCATGATGAAGCCCTTAAAAGTCTAGAGATACAATAATAGAATCCCATAAATGAGCTAAGGGAATGTCAAGCAATCCAAGGGGCAGTTGATTATACTGACGATATGGAGGAGGATGTAAAGGGGAAACTAGAGAGTGAAGATGGGAGTGTTCTCAATGTAGGGGTGAAGCACTCTTTAATATCGGGAGAGGAAAGGGATGTGTTGTAACCAATTCAAATACTTGATGTGGTACTATTATCGCTAACTACTAGTGTTACTGGTGATTACAAGTACCTACACTTTCATCTTTTTCCATTTTAACTACATTATCATGACCCATTATTGGGATTACATAGTTTTGTTAGATACTATAATTCCATTATATTTTTAAGACCCTTTAGGATACTTATTGGGACTTATTGGAGTTATAATGCTATCTATATTGGGTTAGCATCTTACTTACATTTGGTATTGTGATGGAGGAGTATTATTTGTTTGTTAGATTTTTTTCCTTATATGGAGCTCAATATAGATGAGTAGGCTTGTTAGGGGAATAGAGCTTTTGATGTTGAGTTGTTATGGAAGCTTCTAATTCTAAGAGGATTTGCCGTATTTGTCTTGAAGAGATTTAACTTGAATATATGGGATGTATGTCATAATTGGTCAAGGTTTGGTTATGTTATAACTATTGAGAAAGTTATTGACTTTGGAATTAATGGTGTGATGTAGTAAGAGTTACATGTTTAAAGGGGATTAGAACATGTACTTTAAAGCAAGATAGCAAAGCTTAAGCCTAGGATTAATTCTCTTTGAGTTTTGTAGGCTTACCTTTGATCTTAGAAGATCACTATTCTAAGATTCGAGTTGAATCTTCTCTAAGGAAGAGGGTATGATAAGGATCGGCACCTAAAGTTGAAACCTAAGGTGATGGGTTACTTTCAGTTAGCATCCTTACACCATATGATATAACATCCAGATGCCAAGAGGAGCAAAAGTGTAGACAATGGAGATATAAAGCCATAACCACCTGTGTGTTAATGGGTATGTTGATGGATACAAAGTCAACATGACCGTATTAAGAAGGAAATGGAAACCAAAGAGATACACCATCACCAACACAAGAATGTTAGTTGGCTACGTGGCCATATTAAATTGAAACTAGAGGATCCAATAGTTAAGCGATCACTAACATAGGTATCTTGGAAACTATATAGACCATGACATCTTTATTTTTCCTTGTTTTGCTTAAATTATATGTAAACTTTCTTTTAATTGCATTTTTTCTCTTATTTAGCCATAGTTATGTGATACCCCTTCATAGAAGATGGTGGAACTCTAATCATTAATGCACCTTTTGATGTAATAGCTTAGATTTTGTTAGAATTTTAAAGTTCAATGTGTTTAGTGGGGAAAGCTCCTAAGATGAGTAACCTATTGAGAAGCAATTGCATTAAGGGGTAAAACCATGAGGAGTATCATGCTAAAGTAGATAATACCTCGTTATGAGAAGTTTTAGTTGGGTCATTATAGGTTGTATCAAAACAATCCATTAGCTAGAAGTGAGGGAGCTAAGTGCCATACAAGGCAAAGTACAATAGGATAGGATAACTCTTAAGCCTATATGGAAGCACCTCTAGAGTCCTTCCTGCTTAGCGGTGGTCTTGGACATGATAACAAAACTGATGATGACATCAATTCTATTAATGGGATAGATTATGATACCTTTTCCCTTTTCAATAGGAAGTGATGGAACTCTAGTGTAATGGCTCAAACTTCATTAGAACTCTAAAATTAAGCATGCCAAGTGAGGAGCACTCCTACAATGGATGACCCCCTAGGAAGCAGCCTTATAAGGGATAAAACCATGCAATGTATTGTGTAAAAGCTAACAATATCTTAGTATAAAGAGTTAGTCGACTCGTTACAAGTTACAAATTATTGAAGATTGTAAGACATTGTTATCATTAATTATTGAAGAATATACCTTTTTTCCTAGAGAGTTCTCTCAAATTCCAAATTTAATCAATCCTTCATGAAGAATTTTGGCAATCAAACTATTTGCTAATTTCGTGCATTATATCGTTAATAGTGAGCGTAGTTTGGTTCCTTATCGTACATCATATCTATAGGGAAGTCATTAGTATCCATTTCTTGTTTTCTTTATAATCAATAAATTAGAAAACTATAAAAAAAAAAAAGAAATCAATCTTTGCCAATTTAGTGTGAATCAAGGTGTATTAGAGATAGAGACTGGAAATGAGATATAGAAAATAATAAAAAAAAAAGAGAAAAAATAATAAAGCAAAAAAGGATACATGATAACTTTGAAAGCTGGTATGTATTAGCCCTAAAATGTGCTATGTGGCACTATCTTGATTATACTGCCACCCCTTAGAAGATGCCACATGGCTAGCTTTAAGACCACCACATGGTAGCCTTTGTTCTCACCAAGTGTCAAAAGGCGATGTGCAATGAGTGTTGATTGGTTGACTTAGTCACTATTTGTTCTTTTTCTTCCTTAAATTTGAACATAGCAACTTTGAAAGGAAAGAGAAGTACTAGTAGAGCATATCCTATTGCTTGATTCCAACCAACAACATTTGAAGTGCTCTAATTTGATCAAATATCAAATTTAAGATTTGTTCATATTTTTTAAATTGGAAAAGTTAGGCCCTAGTTTTTTCAAAATTGATTTGGACCTATTGAAAGCACAATCCGACAAGTCGACTTGACCTGGTCTTAAAGTCCAAAACTAGTATGGACTGACTTAAACCAGACTTGGTTTAGCCTCGTACAAGATAAGCTTTCTTCTATTGCTCTTATTTTTGTTTAGTTTTGTTATTTTTTTAATCTATAAATGAAAAAAAAAACTTTTTTTCCTAAAAACTTTTATTTTCTATTACTTTTGTATTTGCAATGCCCTTTTATTAATATTTGTGTATTCTACATTTATTAGCTCAATAAATTAGTAAGAAATCTATAAGCTATTATTCTTATATTCTTGTTACTAACCATTTTCTTGCTAATGTTTTTGGCTTTTTCTTTTAAAAGTATTTTCATGGATGAATGAAAATTTTATTTTAAAGAGAATTTTCAAAAATAAAGGGGTTATTTTTTTGGGGTTAGGCTAATGTAAACCCTTAAGTGTTATGTATAACCACCGTTGAGTAGGGATTAGGCCACCACATTAGGACTTTTGGAATTTTTCAAAAGAAAAAATAGAACAAATCTTTTTTCCAAAATGTTTTTTAAGAAATGTTTCCAAAAGGTGCTTTTTTTTTTTTCAAAAGAGTTTATTTCACACTTAGAAAAATTGCTTTAATGAATAAAAAATTTTATTTAGCCATTGTAGAAGGTCATTTTGATAATTGAGCTTTTAACCCAATTTAATTCCATGGGTCAATATCTTGAGCTAATAATAGAGTTTATGAAATTGGCCTAATTAAGGATGTTTTAGAGAGATCTGGTTTGATAGGCTTAAAATAAAGATTACTGGACTAAATAATCCACTCTTAGCTTACTTGGTTATCTTGTGCATAAAAAGAAGACTCAGAAACAGTGTGTTTGGGCTTATTTAGGCTTTATTTGGACTCCATCTGGTGATATTAGGCCTTAAGGAGACTTAATTAATCTTTAAGTCAAATAATAATAATAATGAGCCTTTTTTAGTTAACAAAATCCTTAAGCATATTTAGGCTCATATCTAAACCCATGAAGGCTAAAGAGAGGATAAGCTTCAATAAAGAAACTCAATCTTAGCCATCCATCTTAAAGCCATTCGATAAACAAGATTAATCTCTACACTTTATAAATAAGAGGCTTCTTCTTTCATTTGATGAATTCAAAACAGTGATAAACTTAAGACAAACACTAAAGCTCAATTAAGATCACTCCATAGAGAATCAAACAAGCAATTAGATTAAAAACGATTCAAGAATCATCAAGAGCACTAAGTTTGATCCACTGTCACACCCACACATTCAAGATACTGAGTTTGTCCTTTCTATCTACCACCCCTCTTCTTAACAACATTCCTCTACGTGTCATTAGCTCAAAATATCTCCTAAGTCGATTAGCATACCTATTGCACATGAACAACCAATTACAACGACCCTAGCATATAGTCTTTTTAAAAAATTAAGGCTTATTTTTAAATGAAAGTGGACAAAAAATAGTAAATTGGTAAAAAATGTAAAGTTGGATTTTTTTTTATTTAAATAAAAGAACCAACAAAGTAAAATTTTTCACGGAGAAAAAATAAAATTACGTGAGCCTGATCTTATTTCATAAGAATATAAGTACTTTAAGTGGCCTAAAATAAAATTAAAATCATTTCCCCCCTTTTCTCCGTATTTTTCCTTTTCTATTTTTTTCAAAAAATAATAATAATAAAAGACCTTTTCTTTGAAGAATCCTTTTTAAATGAACAAGAAAAATTAATGGTCATTTTAATTATTTTTAGGATTTTCCTTGTGGAAATTGCATAAGTTTTAATAATACACCCTCCCATCTAATCATCTATAGTTTCCATTTTTTAAAAACTGCATTTAGAAATACCACAGGTGAAAGGTTGAATTAAGGTTTATGAGTAAATTGTAATTTCACACTTTTTTCCAATTTTGGTCGAATGGTGACTCAATTTTGAAAAATATATATATATTTTAAATAAACCTTTTTCTTAATCCAATTGATGGGATTTAATTGAGTAAGATAAGCCTAATTTAAAAGTTGGATTAAGGAAAATGGTAACAAAATTTATGCTTGATAGAAACCCTTTATATCTAAAGATTAGGAATTTACAACAAATGTATGAATTACATATAAAAAGATTCTTAATATGACATGACATACTCTAAAGTAGGGCTGACCTACCCTATTTACGGTAGACTTCCCCTATATCCTTAGGTCGAACCACTTTACTTTCTTTGGTTAATCAATTTGGTTGTAATATTAATGGAAAATCTTTAATAGATTAAATTTAAAACTACAAAAAACCTAAAATTGATTAATTATTTTAATTAGGATTAGGAGAAATTCATATCCAAGAAATAATTAAAAAATTAAAATGAATTGATGATAAATTATGTAATTTATTCAACAAGAATATGAAAGATCAAGAATGATTTTTAAAAAATGTAAGGTATGTAATATGTTGCTTGATTGAAAATTGTGACAGTATAACTATAACCTAACCAATAAATAATGGACTATTAAAATTTGTGTATTGCTTGTTCAAACTTGTAGATAGTAGCCATTCATGGAGGGGTGGTGGTCCCATCCTCCTCTTGATGTAGTTAAATTAAGTGCTTAGATCGCTATAGTAACTTAGTGGATTGCTAATATGTGAGCTTCATATCCGATATAGGTTAGTCAAATACAAAGTTCTAAGGGTAAGCTAATTGATTGAGTAAAACTTCGATTAGAACATTATAGATAGACCGTACTCTTGGCTTTATGTAACAACCAGGAAAAGAATAATAAAAATGAAGCTCATGATAAAGCAAACCCATAAAATACAAGGAGGATTCAATTTAAGAGAGTGTAATAAGGTAATTAGTGCAAGTTTAAAGATGAGTATAATTGAAAGTGCACAAAATCCTAGGTTATCCAATGCATAAACCCTTTTGCTATCTCTTAGAGACCTAATATATACTCTTCAAGGTTTAACATTGGGTTCTTTGACTGCAACCTCTACAAACCCTTAAGGTAGGATCGGATCTTTGCCATTATCTTAATAGTTTTCTCAATAGATGTCACATAACTGATTGTGTTTCTCATGTTAGTGCAAGAGAGGGATGTCTATGAAGCATAAGGCTCAAGAGAATTCGTAACCCTAGGAGGACTTTATTAGTAAGTACCTCAACATTATGGATTAGTGTATTTTTTTTTTAATTGAATTTAAAAGTTGTTTAGATCAATTTTTCAAGGTTGTGCATTCAATTGGTTGTAAAACATAAAGGATCACTTTAAGATCATCAACTACCGAGTTAAAGTAATTCTCACAATGCAATCCCATCATTTTCATATTCAATCTAGATTCAAGTCTATTTTAAAGATAGTTTTAATATTTGAATGGATAAACGGATTGAGGATTCTTGTGATATTTAAGTATGGATTAAGTATGGAGATTGGATAAAGGGTTAGATGAGATGAAATTAGTGAAAAAGGAAGAGAAATTGTAAAGTAATAGGATCATGGTTAAGAAACATGGGTGTGCTTTTGACTATGATTCTCATGGATAAGCCAAAGGTGAAGTTTAGGTGTCTTTTTGGAGAAGAAATTGATAACGAGAAGATCATGGTTTAGGATAATGATCATGATTATGACCGTGATCTTAAGGTGTGATTTCCAAAGAGGATCACAGTTAAGGATCACGACTATAATTTAAGGTGTGTTCATGTTGTTTCTCAACTTACTTTTGAGTCATGATTCGTATAGTTGTTTACCCTTTGTATTTCCTTTCTCAATTTAGTTGTTTCTAGCTTAGAATCCTATCCTACACGCTTAGTAAACCTATAAGGAGTTGTATAATCTTGCTAAAATAATTTATCTTTTATTTTCTCTATGGATTATTCTTTTAAAGTCACTTATGATTAGGTTCTTTCAGCTATTCCAAGTACGTGATATGTACTTGTTGTATATAAAGGTTAGGATAATAAATTGAAAATGGACTAAATAGATATCTCGGCTTAAGTAACCGTTTGTTGCTTGTTTTAGCCTTTGTTATTTTCAATTGATTAATCTCTTGTTTGTATTGATTGAGATTCTTTTTCCATTGAATTACAGTGTGAGAATGCTATTGTTTAGTTTTGATAAATAAGGGAGATTTAAGTTTAAGTTAATCGAGTTGTGTGATCTTCAAGATTTGTTTTTCACTATATTTAAGAACTATAAGGTCAACAAAATATTCTAAATTAAAACGCTTTTTCGTTGATTGGTGGATTGTAGTCTATTAGCCTGAAGTGCTCACAAATGCATTTGTGTAATTGAGATGGCTTGGTATTTGGTTTCATTGATCCATACTTGATTATATGACACCGATACTTACCTCATTATTAGTGAAGAGTAATGGACATTTTGGTTTGAGAACTATCAATTATGCCAACACTGGGTGAGTCATTTTCTTTCTTTATCTTTGTGCTAATAAGATAGTATCACATACCATGGCTTCTTAAATATTTGTTCGAAAATGTAAAAAGGATAACACAGGACAAATTTGAAGATTGAAATTGCAAATAACCTCAATGAAGCTTAACTTACAAAACAAAGAGGGATGAGTGCTGCTTATTATGATCATCCTTGAGAAAAATTAAAGATTGATTCTTGACAGATATTAAGAGTGTATCCATTTCTAAGGAAAAACCTTCCCTTTCTATTTTTTTTTTTTTTTTGGGCTTGCTTTTTAACAGTAAACATCATTTAATAGTTGATGATATTGATGTTGGGTTTTAAGGGACAATGATGGTATTTAGGGGTCGACATAGAATTGCGATCTCAAATTTTGCATTTTAAAAGTTGCCATGCTATATTAAAGATGGATATCAAATATAGAAAAAGTAAAACGTTATTAAAAAAAAGGGAACTGAATGGTATGTAAAGGAAAAAAATAAGATAAGGAAATTCGGAGCAAAAATGACACGTGCAATGGTCGACAGTTGGATTTTTTTCAAATGGGAGTATTGGGTCTTTTATTTATTTTTAATTTTGATTTGGTTTACTTCATATAATATTGACATGGGATGTATGTTTTCAAGCATATGAAGGGGTAAAATTAAGTGTTGTCCATTTGGTTTCAATTTCATTTTGTTTAATGTGAATTTTAGTATCCATAGTCGTGTTCTTCTAGGCAATATTATGGTATAGATTCGGTCTTTTCAATTTGATTTGAACTACTATGAAATTGTGAAAAATTTTCCTTTTATTAATGTTTAACTATAATTTTCTACCCTCTTCGTTCTAGTTGTATCACTCAAAATTTTTGATCTAGTGTTCATTGCATTTGATTAATTTATTTATTGCCTTTCATGTCTGATGAATTATGCGCATGGGGTGGGTTGCTCTCTATTTGATTTTTTTTCCCTCGTATTTGGAGATAACGAGATTTCATTATATTGACATTTATTTGATCCCATTGACTTCTGTTGTGTTAGTGTATTTGAATATGTAAAATTAAGAACTTTCAATCTAAGCCGAATTTGTTGTATGTACTGTTAGACTAGGTTGTTTCCATGTTTCTTCTAATATATTAGTTTTTCTTTTGTTTTAGCTGCTATAAGTGGAAAGTTGGGAGTTTTGAATGGATTTTGCAATGAGAAAGTAAATTGCGTTGATTACGAGGTTGTACATAATTTTCACATATGAAATTAGATATACTCATTAAGATGTGGATATTTTAAATGTAGGGATTTCTTTCTTTGTTTTTTTTTTTTTTTGGGAGATTGGGTGCTGCATTAGCCCACTGACATTTAACATTGAAGGACCTAAGTATTGACAACTAAAGTTCAAGGCCTTTGTTTTGGGTGGTCCTCAGGTATGAGATGAGATGAGAGAGAAGATAATGGTGGAAAAGCAACGATCCATATAAAATAGGTGGTGTTTGAATGTGCCATTTCTTTTACTGAAAAAGTGGATTTTTTTTTTTTTTTTTTTTTTTTGTTATTCCCATCCTCTTCAACTATATACTTTGGTATTATAGCTGCGGTTAAACAATATGTTCTACCCGGCATAGCCTAGGCAAACAAGAGATTTTATGAATCAGAAGATTTCGGGATATAATTACTTTATTGAGATCTTACGTTGTCATATTCTTTTTAGCTCACTCTCACCACTAGTAGCAATATATTTCTATAATTAGTTTAATTCTAATGACATGTTGATTTCATGAAATAAAATGAGAAGAAATGAAATTTTAATTATATAAGAAATAAAATAAGGATATAATACATATTATTTTGTTTATTTAGATTTATAAGTAATTTAAAAATAAATATATAATATTAATTTTAAAATAATATATAGTAATGGTGGTGATGGTAGTGGTAGTAGATGACGGTGGTTGGCGATAGTGGTGACCGCGGTAATAGTAACGGCAACAATAATAATAGTAGCGATGGCGATGGTGATGGTGGAGATAATTATGGTGATTAGTAGTAGTGTTGGTGATGGATGTGATAACGATAGCTATGGCAGTGGTCGTGACAATAATAGCAATGGTGATGGTAGCACTGGTGGTGGTGGTGGTAGCGATGGGAATGAGGATGGTGGCAACGGCGACAACGGTAGCAATAGTGATGATAATGGCAATCAGTGATGATAGCGATGACGGTGGCGGTGACGGTGGCGATGGTAACGGTGGTGGTAGTAGTAGTGACGGTGACGATGACGGTGACGGTAATAGTTATAGTAACAGTGATGGTAATAGTGATGATTAATGATTTTTTAATTAAATTAAAGAATCCTTATTACTTAACTTTAAATAATAGGGATTTTTATAAAATTGTAATTCCACAATAAAAAATTAAGCAAATATCATAATAAAAAATAAAAAGAGAATGAAATTCTAATTCCATAAAATAAAGGTACCATAAATGTTTTTCTCTCCTACACTTTCTTTCTCAATTTCCATTAACTTCCATAACAAGCTTATTAACTGACAAAACCATAGGAAATTTTCCGGCGAGCAAATTTGACGGTATCGACGATTCGCACAGAATTTGCTTATCTATCCCGCTCTCCCTCCTCCCTTTTTTTCACCTTCCAGTTATTCTTATTAACTGAATAGGAAATTTGAAGTGATCCAACTCAATGGCTACGACCACCGTTCACAGACAAGAGGTTAGTGTGTATTTTGATTTTCTTGCTTTTATCTTCTACTTTTGTGCTTTTCTCTTCTTTAGTCTCCCTTGCAGGTGAAAATTTTATGTTTTTTGTTCAATGACTTTTTAACTGTTGTATAAGGATTTTTTAATCTTCAATGGCTGAGAATACATGGTTTTTGCTGGGGTAGAATGCGATGGACTAAACGAAAGAAGTCTGATGAAATTGTATTGTCCTTGTAAGAGGAATGTGGATGTTGCCTGTTGGTCTATGAGTCAAAGGCTTTGAAGTGTACCCACGCTGGAGGAGGCACAAAGGTTCTTTACATAGACAGTAAAGTGGTGGGGATTTTTAGCATTATTTTGTAAAGAGGCATCAATACGCACTCTCAATTATAGACAATAAAAAGTACAAATCGTATAGAATGTTGATCAATAATTTAGTTTCGTTGAGCATGAAAGGTGTACTAAATTTTAACTCTTTGACGTGCTTTTTTAATGTCAAACGGTGAATTACGTGATGAGCATAAGGCATTTTCCTAAATTGTTTTAATGGTTTTGAACGTTTTGAGGAATTATGGAATGTAAGTAGACCTAGGGAAGGTTCAAGCTTGACTCGTGAATCAGATCGAAATCGGCCCGAGCTCATGAGTCACGAGTTTGAATTGTAGCTTGACTCATCGGGCTTGGTGGATTGGTGAGTTTCAATGTTTGGCAGGTCAAAGCCTGAAACCGACAGTTCAATCCGTTAGTTCCAACTTGAAAATTAAAAAGAAAAAAGAAAGTTTTATATATATTAAATCTAAGTATTCTCTCTGATTAAAATATAAAATAAAATTAAATATATATTATTACTTATATTTAAAAATTGATATTGAGACCGAATTATATATATAGATTTATAAAAAAAATTATTAAAACCCATATATTTTAATGTTTGTAAAAGTAGATAATTATAGTATAAAATATATTACTTTAACTACAAAAAAAGTTTGGAGTATAAGATATCACAAGTTTCATATGATCTTATTTAATTTTTGAAAGAGCAACTACTTTTGTAAATAATATATTTTAATAATTTATAAAAATACAAGTGTATTTATAATTTAATACCATTAAAAATCATAAAGAATGTATTTATATTATATATAAAATGTCAAGTGTATTATAAATATTAGATAGATGCTATTCTCTTTACAATATTAGCTCAACTCTCACATAGATTATATTATTTTCTAAAGTTTCTTCTAAAGTAATAAAAGAACATAGTGAGCATTATCTATCACAAATCAAGTCATACGTTGATTATATTGGCAAGTTTGCCTTCAGATGTTACTTATAAAAAGAAGTTTACTTATTCAATTTACTGATTATGAATATAAAATAGTAATTATGCATTATTAAAAATATAAATTATTAATATCGTGCCTAACAATTAATAGGATATGAATTATTAATCTTAGTATCCAATAATTAATAGAGTAAAATAGTTAAAATTTTAAATTTTTGTGATTTATTAGTATTTTTTTTTCAAATAAAAAATAAAGATAAAAAATTATTTTTTTCCCAATTATTAAAAAAAAAATTAAGCGATTCACGAGTTGAAAATTGGCCTGTTGAACCATTAGATCGAGTGAACTGACCCGAAACCGGCCTAAGTCAAGCCAGTCCTGGTTTAAGGGGGTCTAAACCGGATTTGACCTGACCCCAAGTCTTTATAGGTATAGCTATTTATAGTAAATTCATATTTTTTTTTTTTTCAAGAGTGCAAAGTCAATTTTTTTTTTTATGATATTCATGTTGCTTATAATGTCATTGATTGGAAATGGTTGTGGTGGTTTCTATTGTTATTTCGTTTTTTATTTACATAACATATTTGCCTTCTTCAATCTTTTATGAAACTTATAGAAGTGTGAGGTTTTCTTTTTGGTATGGAAATATTCTTTTTCATTCTTAACTTTAATACGATTTCTCTTTGCATATTATATTCTTTGTTTTTTTTTTTTTTTTATTGTTACTCTTCCTTATATTCGGATAGGGTGTTTGTGCGAGAGCTTGACATTATGGTGTAGTTAATCCAGTGCAAGAACTTAGGTAGAATATATAGTAGTACAGACTTTTTCTTCGGCTATCTCATGAAGAGAGTTTTTGTGTTATCCATTAAATGGCATGGACAAGAATGTTAAATATATGTCCTTTAACATTTCATAAAGTAACAAAATAATTTTAGGCTTGGTTGATTATAGAACATATTTCCAAACTACCTGCAAACCATCATTTATAGATAATGATATGCGTTTATTATATATATATATATATATATATATATTTAAATATATATTGTTCTTCATTATTATTTTTTTTTAAAGATTTGTGGTGAAATTTGCAATGAAATAGATACATTAAAACTAGAAACATTCATTGGGGATTCTACCTGGAAAAAATCAAATCAGTTTGCAAATAATTGCGTAAAGAAACCTTCTCTCCTTCTATCATATTAAATAATATTCTACAAATGTGCTTATTGCAATTAATTTATTTCATTGAAAGTCGCCA
Organism: Lumnitzera littorea; assembly: GCA_024138015.1. Lineage (NCBI taxonomy): Eukaryota > Viridiplantae > Streptophyta > Magnoliopsida > Myrtales > Combretaceae > Lumnitzera > Lumnitzera littorea. The sequence goes on along the minus strand of JAMXBB010000012.1, from coordinate 55,564,705 downwards.
TTCACTTAGAAAATTAATAAAGTATATCAATTGAGGGATTTTGTATATAACAAAATAAGATCTTTGCATGTAAAAATAGTCTTACCTAATAATAAATTAATAAACTCCTTGTACATCAATTGAAGGATGAATTTCTCCATCTAAAAAGTAAAATTAATAGAAGAGCACGACTTTGGATATTAAAATTTACATTCAAAAAAATGATGAAATAGAAACCAAATGTACAACACTTAATTTTACACCTTCATATGCATGAAAAAATACATCCCATGTCAATATTATATGAAGTAAACTAAATCTAAATTAAAAATAAGTAAAAGACCTAATACTCCCATTTGAAAAAAATCCAACTGGCGAGCATTGCGCATGTGTCATTTCTGCTCCGAATTTCTTTATCTTATTTTTTCCTTTACATACTATTCAGTTCCTTTTTCTTAATTATGTTTTTCTTTTTCTATCTTTGATATCCATCTTTTAAAATGCAAAATTTAAGATGGCAATTCCATGTTGACACTGAATACCATCATTGTTCCTTAGAACCCAACATCAACATCATTAACTATTAGATGATATTCAATGTTAAAAAGCAAGCAAAAAAAGGAAAATAAATAAAAAGGTTTTTCCTTAGAAATGGATACACCCTTAATTTCTATCAAGAATCAATATTTAATTTTTCTCAGGGAACATCATATTTGACAGCACTCATCCCTCTTTATTTTGTAAGTCAAGCTTCTTCTCAAGGATCATCATATTTGACAGCACTCATTCCCCTTTGTTTTGTAAGTTAAGATTCATTGAGGTTCTTTGCAGTGTCAATCTTCAAATTTCTTCAGTTTTATCCTTTTTACATTTTCGAACAAATATTTAAGAAGCCATGGCTAGCATATATAATTTGCTATAGGATATTATCTTATTAGCATAAAGATAAAGAAAGAAAATGACTCACCCAATGTAGGCACAGTTGATAGTTCTCAAACCAAGATGTCCGTTAAGCTGCTCTTCGCTAATAGTAAGGTAAGTATTAGTGTCGTATAATCACGTATGAATCAATGACACCAAATACCAAGCCATCTTCAAGTTGATAGACTGCACTCCACCCATTAATGAAAAAGCTTTTTAATTTAGAATATTTTGTTGACCTTCTAGTTCTTAAATATGGTGAAAAACAAATCCTGAAGATTGCACAACTCGATCAACTTAAACTTAAATTTGCCTTATTTTTCAAAACTAAACAATAGCATTCTCACACAAGGATTCAATAGAAAAAGAATCTCAATTACATGCAAATAAGAGATTAATCAACTAAAAATAACAAAACAAAGCTTATGTATGTACGTATAGGATTGAAGCTATCCAATTAATCTGTTTGATTTATCATTCTCTCTCTCTCTCTCTCTCTGAACCAAATGAATGAGAAAAATTATATCATATGTATTTTTTGCCTAAGTGAATAAGTGGCGAATGATTAGCATAACAAAGCCTTTACTGCAAAATAATGAATTGAAAACAGAAATTTTCACCTTATTGACTAAGTGACAAAACTCTTAATTGCAAAAAAAGTGGATTGAGTTGGAGTGAAAAGTGAGCAAAACGAAACCTTAACTGCAAAATAGAATATAGAATATAGAAGTAGTTCTTGAAGAATATTTTAAACAAAACTCACATACCTAAAACAAACAATGCACTAACCTTTTGTTGGATCATCCATGACATGCATAATTCATTAATTTTACTGCCAAGAAAAAAAAAATGATATGTAGTTTTTTAGGAGAGATGAAAGAGAAAAGGAAGGGAATATCGGAGAGAGAAAAGAAGGGAGAGTGAAAAATAAGAGACTAGTACATCGATACAATACTTAGCGAAAAATAATTTGAAAATAAGTCCTGAGTGAAAGTTATTATGAGAATATGGTAATGAAGTCAAATACGGAGCATGGAATTTCATTGTGCAGAGTTTTTTACATTGAAGTCATATACGCCCAATGCAACTTCAGTGCCAATATATCAAATCAACCCCTCCTTTATTTCACACTCACAGATTCTCTCACAAAAAATTAAGAACACAAAAATCTCTTATTCTCACTAACCTATTGGTATCTAAATACCGAAGGTTTTGTAAGAATTGGTTAGTTTTGTTTATTCCATTCTTTTGAATTAATTATATTTATTTATTATTGTTTATTTAGTTTTTGTTATGAAATTTTAATATTTATAGCAATATATGTTCTGTAGAAAAATGTAGACTTATTTTATATAAAATACATATTTGTTATAGTAGTAGTAGTAGTTTTAAAAAATTGTATTTAGTTGTTAATGATAGTAGTAAAACTATTATTTATTTTATATAAAATGCATATTTATTATAGTAGTAGTAGTAGTTTAGGAAAATTGTATTTAGTTGTTGATAATAGTTGTAAAAATATTACTTATTTTATATAAAATGCATATTTGTTGTAGTAGTAGTAGTAGTAGTAGTTTATAAAAATTGTATTTAGATGATGATGATAGTAGTAAAAATATTAGTTATTTACCGTGAGTAATGTAGTCGGTTAAGGACTTTTTAAAGATGGAAGTTGTCTAACGATGATATGTTGGTTAAAAGTGTTAATTTTAGTGAGTAAAATGTGATTACTATATGGAGTTTTATCTAACTTAGTGATAACTCGTATAATAATTAGAGGCAAGATAGTAGATTATGTGAAAATCATTGTCTATGCACATGGACATATTGTGAGGGATAAGTTGGGAGTGGAGTATGATAAGGAGCCAGTGAAGAAGTTAAAAATGAATATGAGATCAAATTATGCCCATTTTTTTAACAGAATATGCAATAGTATTGGGATTAGCACTGTTGGGGTAGAAATTGTTCATAGGCATCCAACATAATACGAAGGCGGCATCTACTACGAGTTAATGCCCATCAGGAATGATGACGATATCGAAAACTTTATTGAGATGGTTGAATTATTGGGTGAATGAGGTATTCAACACATTTATGTTCGGTTGGGTGGGCAAAGTAGTGTAGGCCCTAGTAATTACCCCATGAATATTGCATCACAACAAGTACACTTGTTTGGAATTGATTTTCCCATAACTGATGATAGTTACCTTTATACTATAGAATCAGACGTAGTTCAGGATAATGCTGTTAACGTTAATGTGAACGAAGAAGCACTTAATGTAGAGTATGGGGAAATTGGGCAAAAAGATATGAGTTATGATCCTTATATGGAAAGGATTGTGATAGGTGTTGATGGTAGTAACGATGAAAATGATGGATATACGTGAAGCACCTAATAAGAATAGATGTAGTTACAATCGAAGAGAATGACATAATAGGTATAGATGTCTGGATCTGAATAGAGCTGATAATTTATATTATTATTTTTTACATATGCATACACATAAATTTACCACTAGTTTGTAATATCTATTCATTTTATATTACTTGCATTGTCACTTATGAATGTTAATCACAATTGCAAGTTAGATGGACCTAGGACCATTTGACCCTTCAGTTTTAGGTGAGCAGGCATCCCATTGCTCTCAGGATATATGGAAGGGATAGGTATATTATTTAGCGATTTCTTCCATTCAAATAAAACATAAGTTAAGTGTGGATATGTTAATATTTATGTTTGTGTAACTTAATATTACAGTTAGACGGTGTGAGCTGGTAATGAAAAAGAGGGACGAACTCATACCATTGGATCCACGCATGGAATGGTACTTATTGTAGGCAAGGTTTATGGTTGTTAGCCGACTTCTATTCATCCAAATGGATTGGCACCTGATTACTGCCCTTATAAAGAGGTGGAGGCTATAGACATATACATTCCATATGGCATATGGTGAGATGACCATTACACTCTTGGATATTGAGATGCAGCTAGGCTTTAGGATTGATGGTGCTGCTGTCACTTACAGCACCAACAAGAATTGGCCAAATGTGGTGAGAAACCTATTAAGTGATGTTCCACCATCTGATGATGTGAAGGGTAGCTGTGTACGACTATTGTGGCTAGCTAGTAGATTTAGAATAATACCAAGCAACACTGATGAGGATACGGTCAAGTGTCATACTTATGCGTATATCCTCCAGTTGATAGGGGGATTCTTATTCACAGATAAGTCTTCTAGCTATGTACATCTCATGTACCTTCCCTTATTAGATGACTTTTGGATGGCAGGTACGTATAGTTGGGGATTGGCCTGTCTAGCATGGCTATACCGACAGTTATGCAACGCTGTACGGACGAGTGTATTCGAGATCGAAGGGCTGATGATTCTACTGCAGGTTTGGGCATGGGATCATTTCCTACACATTATACCCCTTAATAGGTCCAGCTTCATTATCACAAATGATGTTCCTTTGGTCGGTAGATGATGGATTGAGAGGAAGACTACATAGGGACCAACTCATGTAGTACAGTCGTATCGCGAGGCATTTGACATGTAGACAAGTCATCAGCTACATTAAGTACATAGTTTGATCTTGCTTAAAAAGTTCACGTCATAATTAGTATTTTTTTTTTTCCTTTTTCAACTCACATACATTTCATTTTAAGTTTTATGTCAACCTTATTCAAAAGACATTCTTCAACTTTTGCCTTCTATATTCATGATCAATAAAGGTCTTTGGATGGCTAGGGTACGCCTTATCTGCTTCCACATTATGGAGTCTACTTTTTGGATCGTGTCATTCGACAATTTGGTGGCTTCTAGATAGAGCCTTAGCTAATTCAGACCAGTGAGCAACTTCATCAACATGATTTCAAAGATTGTATAGATGCTGATTGGAGAGTAGTTCATGATAGTTACATACAACAGTGGGCAAATTGACAAGATTGGATCGTTCATCCGTACCCGGTTTTTAGTGTGGACCCCGACTATTTGTAATGGTACATGCAGCATATTTATTGATACACAACACACTCGGTAGTATAACAATCGGTGTATGACCCCATTTATCATGTAGTATGATTATTAATTGTTTTTCTCCTATGTAAGTCGACACCCTATAGTCAATTCAATTAACCAATGACATAGTTGGCCTACCAGATCATTGAAGATGGCTTACTGTTTTTAGAGGACTACGGTGGTATTATCTTTCACCATCTATTTCCACAAAATCTACTACCTAATGAAGAGGCCTAACTTAAGCAGCTAAAGCCAATTACACCTCAATCGCTACGTAATAGAATTTGTATTAGGGGAGGTTGAACTAGAGTCGATGAGGAAGGAGTCGAGGGAATCTAGATGTTCCATCTACAAGATGACATTCTATGGACTTAAGTCAGATTGGTTTAAGCTTATGAGCTTTACATGTTACACCATCGTTTCATCAGCCATTCAATGATACGCCGACGATGCCTCGTAAAAGATGTATTACACACTTATAGAGCTCCACCATGGGTGAAGGGATCACCCAACACCATCTACCTTCACATGTTACTCCTGTTACACTTAGGGAGTTTTCAAATTCACTAGCTGAACCTTCTACAGGTCCTTTTGAGAGACAACCATTATTATTATCTAGATATGGGATGTTTTTTGGTTGGCGTAAGGGTCGGAATTAGATTTTATTTTTTGAATATTTTTTTATATTCTAATTGTAATAGCAACTGATGTATTCAAATATTATTTAAATTTTATTTTTTATTATACTCTTATCGTGCGTATATATAGTAACGGCGGATAAATACGTTTTTTATCTAAAATATAAGCATTTGACATTCTTATTATAATAAAAAAAAACCTACACAATTATTGAAGTTGCATTAAGCCATGCAATTTTCACCATATATTCATTTAAGTATAATAAAAAATTATAATGAAGTCAAAATTAAAAAAAAAATATTATACTAAAGTTGTTATATTTTATAAAAAAAATTACACTGAAGTCACATGCCCCCCAAGTAACTTCAGTGTACAAAAATCCGCACTATCCTATTCTCATAATAACTTTCGCTTGGGATTTATTTTCGTATTATTTTTCGCCAAGTACTATATATATGTACTAAACCTTGAAAAATAATCTATCCACAATTCTAGGTGTGTAAGCATAAGTGGGGTATAATTGACAAAGTTAATGAAATTACCGTAATGCCCTTAAAAGTAAGGTACCTATTCTCTAGTCGGTCATTCGACAAAAGATTTAATTAGGTGACAATGGAAAGGGTAGAAAGTGATAAGGTTTTAACGATAAAAAATAAATAAATTGTTATATCATATTGTAAAATGGTGGAGTTAATGGTAGTTGGGGTTTTATTAGCTTAAATATTATAGATATATTGAGTGTTACCAATTTTTGTGAATCACATTGATTAGTGAAACGTGTCATTCATGAGAGAGGAAAATTTGGATATCTTACAAGAGCATGTCAAGCACTAGCTGTTGATTCTCAAGAATATAGCACATGGGGGGTTGAACATGCTATGGTGATGGAGTGGCTAGTGAATTTAATGGAACTAAAATTAGTAAACTTTACTTGTTTTGCAATATTACTAAGGAGATTTAGGATTTGGTCTAAGAGATATATTTAGGTATCAACAATGCCTCTCAATGCTTCGAACTCAAATCAAATAATAGGGTCACTACTCAAGTTAATTTAGCTATGACTAAATATATAATGCATTAATGGAGCTATTGTAAGAAATTGACTTATTTTATGATGTTGAGAGGACCTGTTTTGAGGATAGCATAAAGTTTGCTAAAATGATTAAAGAAAAACAAGAGTTTTCGATTTTCTACAAGGTTTGAATGCTGATTTAGACGAAGTTTGTGGACGTTTGTTGGGACAAAGACCATTCCTAAATCTAAAGGAAGCTTTTGTGGAAGTTAGGAGGGAAGAAACTAGGAGAAGGGTGATGGGAACATTTTCCTCATCGAAACAAGGTCATTCGAATTTAGCATTGATGGTGAAAAAGGAGAAGGAGAAGCCCCATGATAAGCCTTGGTGTATTTTTTACAAAAGATACCATCATATAGGTGATACTTGTTGGAAACTTAATAGTAGCCAACTAAGTTGAGACAATAGAAGGGAGTTCCACACCTTACTCAAATGGTTGAAACAACAAACAATGAAGAGGCTGACATATGAATTTGACTTCTAGCGAAGTGGCTATGTTGAAAAGATTACTTAAGAATTCACAAATAAAATGAAAAGCGGAAGAATGCAACTATGGAGGAAATGTGGGCATTACAACAAAATGAAACTTGAGACATATGTGATTTGCCTAATGGAAAGAGAGCAGCTAGTAGCAAGTGGGTGTTCACCATTGAACATAAATTGGATGGGAGTATGGAAAGATATAAGGCTCGCTTAGTGGCTCAACATATGGTTTGGATTATGAAGAAAATTTTGCATGTCTGACTAAATTAAATTCAATCAAAGTGATATTATCTTTAGTAGCAAATCTTGACTGGCTTCTTCATCAACTAAATGTGAAGAATGCACTTTTAAATGGGAATCTAGAGGAAGAGGTATATATGCGACTTCCACCTAGATCTGAGGCTAATAAGACTAAGGGAAAGGTATGTAAACTAAAAAAATCTTTATGTGGTCTTAAATAGTCACTTAAGGCATGGTTTGAGAAGTTCAATGAAACTTCAATTGAATTTGGTTGGTTACTCAAAGTCAAGTTGAGCATACTCTCTTTGTAAAATTTGGAGCAAATGAACAGAATGCTATTCTCATTATATATGTAGATGATATTATTCTAATTAGTGATGATATGACTGAAATAGCAAATTTGAAGAAAATAATTCAAGAGAGACTTGAAACTAAAGAATTAGGAGATCTCAAGTATTTCTTAGGTATGGAAGTTGCCCACACAAGTAAAGGGATTTTTTTTATTAGCCAAAGCAAGTATATTCTAAACTTACTTAAAGAAACATGAAAACTTGGTTATAAGCCTAAGGATATCCCTTTACCTCCTAATTGGAAAAATTAAGAATGATATACCTGTTGACAAGGAGCACTATGAGAAACTTGTAGAAAGACTGATATACTTGTCATTATCAAGACTAGATTTGACATTTGCTATCAGCATGATAACCTAGTTTATGTACTCACCCACAAAACATCATGAGGAAGAGATCAATCATGTGTTTAGATACCCAAAAGGGACACCTTGGAAAGGAGTATTCATCAAGAAGACAAGCTACAGGGACTTGGTAGCATATGTAGATGCTAATTAAGGTGTTGGTCAACTTGATTCAAAGTTTACCACTAGTTGTTGCAACAAGGTTTGGGGAAACTTAGTCACTAGGAGAAGAAAAGAAAACCCGTGGTTGCAAGACATAGCATGGAAGTTGAATACCATGCTTTGGCTCAAGGAATGTGCCAAATTATATGGTTGCAAAGACTATTAGAGGAATCGAAGATTGAGTGGAAGTCTACTATTTTATACAGTGACAACAAGTCAACAATTGAAGTTGTAAAGAATCCCATCCAACATGAAAGAATAAGGCATGTCCGAATAGATAGAAATTTTATAAAATTAGAAATTGAAAGAAGAAAGATTCAAGTGGAGCACATTTCTTCAAGAAGACAGGATGCAGATGTGTTTGCTAAGTCTTCAGCAAGACTACTTTTCAATCCAAAGTAGGAATGATAGACATTTATTCCTTAGCTGGACAGGAGTGTTAGAAAGTTGGTTGCATTCTGTTAGTTTATTTTTCTTAGGTTCTGTTAGTTTATTTTTCCTTATCAAGTTCTATTCGGATAAGTTCGACTGTGAGGATATTTTTCTCCACCTGGTTAGCGGATATATATACATGTATCTTTAGAAGATTTAGACTTCTCGTATACATCCACGCCTTGATTGTATATAAATCTGATATGAAAATAATATAACTTTAGACTTTAATGTCTCTTTACTTCAAAATCAAAAGCGACGATGATGCAGAGGCAATGCATCGAAATCAAAAGCCGAAATAGATTTGTGTAGTGCATTGATCCATGCAACTTTAGGCAACTTGATTTATAATCAAGACGCAACATTGACTCCGCCTGTGATTCAGGACACAATTTGAGTTGGATTATTTAGTACATTTATCGTAATTCTAAATAAATGTATAAGACAGACGTGACCCTTTGCCATCAAACTGCTGGAAATAGTTCCAAGGAAAATTTAGCATTCAACCATTTTATTCTGCCCAATAGTTAATGAAAGAGCTTCCGATATTCGGCTGCCTCTTCAGCTCTTTCCTCTGGGCTCCTGTCTTTTCTTTCCTCATCCAAGTCAAGCTTTCTCTTTAGTTCTTTTTCTTTCTCATCTAGCTGTATCACGAAAGCAAAAGCCTAAACATGAGTATAGACAAAACTAAATAGACCAAGCAGGCTCACAAGGATAGTTTCGGATTTTGTGCAAAAACTTGCCCTGCAAGCACTAGATGCAGACGTTTGAAGAGTATTCTTCTTCTCTTTTTTTTTTTTTTTTTCAATAGGTGGAAAATGGATGAGTAAATGGAACATGGAACTCTTCTCACCCTTCTAGACTCATAGATGGAGAAGTTGAAGAGTTGGTGTTAAGAATATGTTTCAGAAAGAGAAGTCCCATCTGTCGACGTGGCAATTTCAGGTTATAGGTTGTGTTCATATCAACAATATTGTCAGCAGATCATAATTTATCAACTCAAATGATAATTTAGCTTAATGTATCATGCTTGTCACTCCATTTCTTAGCGAGCTGTCTTCAAGTCAACCATCTTGATCAGGTAACTTGTTTGACGAAGTGTTGCACGTTCCGGTGCAGTTAAATTTATAAATCAGCTTATTTTGTATGCCATTGCTCTTGGTGAGCAACTTTCAGGTTCATTTTTCTTCAGTTCAATATTTGACCGTATCATGTTATACCAGGTTGTGTCCGTATTATGCTGATCTGACCATAATACAAACAGTTAATTAGGGATGACCTCAAAACTAGCCATTAATTATGAAGTCACCTTCGTGTTGGTTTTATGTCCTTATCGGGTGGTGTTGAAAATGTCACCCTTAAATACATATGATGTGCCATAAAAGGATAAAACAGAAAAAACTCTCTGTTTTCACTTTCCTGGACTTCTTTGCAATGCATATTTTACTTTTTGGTTTATGATTTTCACCTATCTTTCAAAATCAACTGAAAGTCCCTCAATGAGGTGCATTGCAAATGCATATTTCGGTATGTTAACAAAGTAGTGGAAAGGTTGAAGGAGTTAATCAACAAAGAAATTTGGTTAACTTACAGCATCATATATATCATCATTCCTCTCAAAGTCTCCAGCCTTTCGTGGGACAATGTGGATGTGAACATGGGGCACTGACTGACCAGCCTCAGGACCATCCTAGAAGAACAAGGATATGGCAAACACATATCCAATGCAGATGAGAAAGGATGTGCATTCACATGCATTGCATAATTGCTTTAGTGTGGTTTTTTACCAAACCGTGCAGATGGGTGGAATCAAAGCATTACTCTCTGCTGGTTGTTCACAGAATTTAAAAATCAAGTAAAATTTGGAAATTAAATTTGATTAGAAGATCTCCCAGATTTTTTAACTGCTTTTACCTTGGTATGAACTTAAAGGCATTTGTTAGATGTGCGACACTTTATATTGCATCTTTAATTCAAGAATTTGTCGGTTAATAAAAATACTCTGTTCTCCCTGTAGCAACAAGTTTCAGCATAACAAAAATATGCAAGCAACAAAACCTTCAGTAAAAGAATTAACACAACACAACTATATTACCTGAATACCGAATGTCAAAGAAGTTGCATTGTGGTAGTGCTCAAGTTGGCCACCGATCTTCTTTGCAATGATCCATAAATCAGCGATCTCATCAGCAGTGAGATCAACAACGCGTTTGACTTCTCGCCTTGGGCAGACGAGCACATGTACATGGGGTCAAGATAAACATATAGGACATTTGGATACACTGATTTCATATCAAATGAAGCAAATGTGACATGAATTGTGATTCAAAAAGAAATAACTTTGCTCTTACTATCATGCATGACACCTTTGTGTATGCCAACGGCATGCTTGTACCAAGCACATTCACATATAAAGCATTTTGATCAAAATGCTATCATGTTCAGAAGAAATGGTTTCTAGTGCCATGATTATTTATTACCATGATGGAACACTTCCAACTTATTTGGACAGTCAACTAGTTCTTACTACATGCATTTGAAAGCATTTGAAGCGGTTAGCTGATGCTTATGCTCAGTAGTTAACTGCAGTATATATCTGAAATGCGAGTGATGTGTTCCCCAAAGCCCAAGCTCCTATTTTAAATGGTCACAACAGAAAAAGAGGCCCAAATTCTGGGCTAGCCTGTGTGGCTTAAAGAATAACTGGTATAAGAGTGTGGGTGTGTGTGTGAGAATAAGAATGTTGGGTGTTGGTGTTAGTAGTTCTAATAAGATACTTGGGCTGTGGCTTGTAGGCCGTGACTTGGGAATAAAGGAATCCAGAAGTTACATAGAACAAAAGAAAGTAAGAAATAATATTCTAGGGACACTTGGCAAAATGCTAGCATCTAGAAGATCTTTAAGTATAGGAGGAATCAAGTTGGTTAGGCATGCATCATTCTCTCTCGTTCACCAAGAAGTACATTTTTATGCTGAGCATTCTGATCAGGGAACCCACCTTCGGCTGAGTGTAACAATCAGGTACTTCATTTCTTTCACCATTAATTCTCCTACTAAAACTCAACTCCACTTCTTAAGTTTAAGTTGCTTTGTATCGTTGAGTACTGAATTGGGTTTACATTAGCCAGTCGCTGGGAGCAGTACAAATTTCATGGAGTTGTTTTTATTCCAAGGAGAGGCCACTTAGAAAGGATCCCTCTCATAGTATCTTCATAAAGTGTGAACACCCGTTTACAGTCATAAAAGTCATTGGAAGATTAGGACAATTTGAAAAATCTCAAAAATAGAGAAAGTTTACAAAGGAAATTTATTTTATTAGCACTGGAATAACAGGACATTTGCAGTCTCCTCAGTTTGGAAATGAGTTGAGACAGCCATTCATTCAGTCTAAGAAAAAGGGGATTAAGAAACTCACCAACTTATGAAATCCAAGTTACTATTTGCTAGCTAGCACTTGAATAATTGGAAATGGCAATACGAATATTCATTATTCAAGAAAAGGATATGACCTGCCAAGGAATCAAAACATGAATCATATAAGACTACTTTTGAATCATACTGCTAACTGATGAAAAGGGAGACAAGCCATCAATAGAGTTCGGACATTTGTAAAATTGCAAGAGAAATAGCTTGAGCTTGTTATTCTCCCATGTTTCATTCTTATCCAGATGTTTCATTCTCTATCCATCACAAAATTTTATCCCTTTTTCTTTTTCCTCGAATGAACTTCCAAATAATGATGATGCAATCAAGTTTCATAACTAATTGGCATTGCTGGATGAGTGGCCTTGTTAGGTGATACATTGAATCCATAATGAGAAGGGAGGAGGGAAAAAAAAAAAAAAGGGAAAGAAAGTAACCAAAAAACAATACAAAAACTATCTGTTTTCTAGGTCTCCACACATTGTACACCAAGAACGCCTTCATTTGATCTTAAAACTACAAAATTCGTTAATTACTGGACTGGCAGCCCAGGAATAAACATTTAATAATCCATCAAATGTGTACACCAAGACTAACTCCCTCTTAGAATGTCAAAATCCCCAGTTTCGATTATTTGGATAGACTTCATAGGTAAAAGCAAATATGCAGGACATTTTACAAAATAGAAATGAACGTAAAACAAATTCAAATTTACCATGATTTTCCTGAATTAGAAAAATTAAAATAAGAACGACATAAAACAGGAGAATATAATGAATCAAGCGACAAGGTTTGTGGTGATTCCTCAAAACTAGGAATCCTCACTGTACCGATGATTCAGTCAATTATTCCTGTCCCGGCACCAGATGATCAAGCTAACACTAATTATATGTTGCCGCAATTTACCTACATGTGATTCACCTTGGATCATTTAATCACCTACGGGAATCTTAAAATGTCAAACCACGTTTCTATTTCAAGCCCATGCTTATGAGATGAGATGTTGCAAATTGGCCATGTATATTTAGATTTTTATGATGATGGTGTTATGACTCGGCATAATTATTGCTCTCCCAATAAAATGGAGCAGGTCGGATTACCCATTTTTGTTATATATAGGAGGCTGGCTGAAAGGATAAAGTATTCAGATTTGCACACGGTATCATCTGAATGTTCCAGATGTAGAGAAATCAAGTAAGGTTATAAATATGCAATTACATGATGGGACAGCGTCAAAATCATTCCATATACTTGCATACATTATGAAAGCTTATTAATTATATGCATTATAAGTATCCCGATACCCCATTATTTTCATCTTATGATCGTTTATATTTGGATTACGAAAATATTAGGGAAAATTGTAACCCAGAACTATTACTCAGGTTCCCACATCCCTAAACTTCCCTAATGTACATATATCTTTCCCTAGCTTTTAAAAATAAACACGTCCAAAACCGTTGCTGAAGGAACATAACTATTTACTTATGATTCTTTTAGAGACCATTTTACGACCCTTTAGCAACGGCCTACAAGCGCGCACATGCACACACACATATACATATATACATACATACATACACACACACATATATATATATATATATATTTTCAAAAGTTAGAAGTTAAAATATCCTTTTAAGAGTTTCAATATCTATCCACACTTGAACAGTAGTTTTAAGCGGGACTGCAATTATAAAGCAATTAATATTGGTAAAAAGAAACAAATACAAAACAAGTTGAACAGCATGAGGAAGAGTGGAGGAAAAATAAAACACCAGGAAGAACGGGACGTAAGTTGACGAAGGCATAGGACAGGGAAGTGGTATAGAAGACGTCCTTGGAACTGATTTTGTGAGGCCCAAAAGTGAAGAACTGCTCCATGTCTGAGCTCATCTGTCAAAAATCAATTACATGTGATTCAGCTATTGTAAATACAAGAGCAAAATTACCGATACATGCCCAAGAGTAATTTATTTGATTTTTTTCCCCTTCCCTAGACGGATGGGGTCTTAACGACTTAATAGCAGCGAGTCCATAGCTGTCTAGGTCCGCTATCTATTCAACCTGATCGCTTAAGCAAGTCGGACCAATCCTCCGTGATTACATATTGTGATTAAACAGAATATAGAGGGAAAAAAAGGCAAAAAAAAAAAGAATAAGAATAAGGAAAAAAAAAATTATGTTGATCCAATATGATGAGAAAGAGAACTGACCTTGGACTTGGCTAAGTTATGGGGGAGAATTTGATGAATGAAAAATATGCTGTGCAGCGTCCAATTGTATTATGGGTGTGAAGGTATAGAATTCATAAATTTAGAATAATGGAGGGCGTGCCATATATAATAAGAAGAAAAAGGAGTAGTAATAAATAAAGGGAAGAAATAGAAGAGAAGGCTCTGCAATTGTATAAAGAAAGACCGACGGCTCCCCAAGTGAACGGACCCAGATTGATTGTATCGGATCGCAGTCGCAGCGAGTTCATTAAACAAAAGAGGATACGATGACAACGGAAAACACGTTTGAAAAGGACACGTTGCTTTACTTATTCGATCGATTGCCCCCTTTTTAAAATTCCATCTCACGCAACAGCCATCCAAATAGCAATATTTTTATGGCAAATTTGGTGATTGGGTTTTTGACTCGATATAATACCTTAAACTAATTTTTTAGGCTAATAATAAGATCCTGAAACCACACCTAATCTAGGCATATTTTAGAGGGATTTTGTTTGGTAAGATTGAAATGGAGATTATTGGATTGTATTTTTTCCTTTTGACCTTATTTAGTTATCTAATGCACAAAAGACAAACTTGAGAAAGATTGCTCTAAGCTCATTAGGCTTTATTTAAACTTAGTAGGTCTTGAGATGACGTTTGATTTATTTACAATAAAATGAGCTTCTTTTGATACTTATAAGCCTTTAGGCTTATTTAAAACATTATCCAAGCCTATGAAGACTATAGGAAGAAAAAATGACTTCAATGATAACTGTTGGATCCTTACGATTTAATAGTAACTTATATCCTGTAATGTTTGATCTCAACTATCTATTCTCAACTATCTATTTTGAAATTATTCGATAGTTAAGATCAACATCCAAACTTTATATATAAGAAACTCCTTATCTCATTTGAGACATTCAAAACTTTGGCTAACTTAAGAAGGACATCAATTTTTTGCTAAAATGCCACCTCAAAAGAATCAAATAGCCAATTCATCAAGAACAATTCAATAATGATAAAAAAAAAAAAAAGGTATTAAGTTTAATCTACTATTAAATGTATGCATTTAAGATATTGAGTTTACTTATTTTTTCTCACATCTATCTTAAAACCATTTGATGATTAAGGTTGACTTCTAAACTCTAAATAAGAGGCTCCTCATCTTATTTGAGACATTTAGGACTTTAGTTAACTTAAGAAGGACATTAAATCTCTTTATAATTTAAATGGGTGATTGACTTGAACTTAAGCTTTATAACGTGTAGCTTAACTAACTCATAAACCTAATCAAGCTTATGTTGGGTATAGATATTAGTCATGTTTGAGTTAGGTTTAGATATTAACATTATTGTAATTATAAGAAAAATATTTTTTAGGTAAATAAAATATAATTGAGTTAAAGCCTAATCTTGTAGAGTGACACTTCATGTAACACCCCTTGTGATTGTAGTCTCATATGAATTATAGGAGATATTGAACAGTGGTTTATAAGGTTGAATAGTGATTAACATGCCAACATTAATTAAGAATTTTTGGATCAAGTGGTTGAAATAAGTCCATTAGTAATTATTGGTTTGATTATTAACTACTTTTGACCTAAGAAGTTACAAATGATATTAGAACCAATCCTCTATTAGTAAGTGTCTAGTACAAGGATGACGGAAAAGGAAATATCTAAGCCTAATTTTAAGGTCTCACAATAAGGATGCCATGTGTTTAAGAGGAGAGATTGTAATACCTCGTGTAAATGGAAACTCTATATGTAATGTATTACGACCCAAAGTCATAGAGTCGCAATAGTCCTGTCATGTAAACCATTTTATGATAGTAACTGTCCTTATAGTACCTACCACAGACATGGTTTACATAAGGCGTCGATGACTCTTCACTTTGAAGTAAACAGTCTAATTAAATGTTTAACTATAATTATGGTAAATATCACAAATTTCTAATAAACATATATAATTATATGTAAAGTCCACAGAAGTTCCCAAGAAATTCTACATAAACACAACGGTTCACTAATTTACATAATAACTATCAGTCTTTCATCCTCAACTATAAAGGACACACTAGTTACACATCACTACTAAGTAAATTGATCCTCACACCCCTAGCTTTAAAAGAACTAACCTCTGAATAATTATAAGGCGGCATAATACTTGAAGTATTCAGAAATCAGGACCTGCAAGAGGATCTATAAAGATATGAGTAATTACAACTCAGTAAGTTGAATTAGAGACTTATAAATATATACAAATACAAACAAGATTATCAAACAATTATTTTTATGCAATGCAGCAATCAAGTATCATCACACAACATAGTCTGGTTCATTGTGAAATCAGAGAAATTTTACTCGCTCTAATCTGGGTTAAAGAGTTTCTATGTTATGCAGCAGCTCACAACCAAACCCAGGCTTATGCAATGGAGACCTCGCTCCTCCCGCGACTACCTTCAAACCATTGACTTCACCCTCGCTGCGACCTCCTCTTCTGTCATTTAGTTTGACTAAGGATAAAGAATGGACTATTATGCAATCCTGCACTATCCCTTTCGAAGGGGTCGGTATTTGGTTGGAGAATTCTAATGATTCCCTAACAGGTTGCAATGCATGATATTTTAGGTCATTATAGTCGAATAAGATTAAATTTCATTTAGGGTTTTCAAACAATTCACCTAATTCAATCATAACACAAAATCAATCATATCACAAATTTCAATACGAATTCAGATACCTTAAATACATGCGTAAACTACTTACAATTACAACCATATACAATCCTAAGTCTCCGAGTACCATAAAAATAATACTCTAATACAGTAAGTAATAACCTAACTTACTTGGAATTTTTCAATCGCACGATCACTTAATTACAAGCTGATTCGTCTCTAGGTATCCTATAATACAAATAAGTCTTTTTAGTACTTCTATTTTAAGGATTCATATTCTAAGTTATAATTTAACTAATTTTTTCCATGTATACCTATTATATATTAATGATTCTTTCTATCCTATTTTGGGGTTCAGATCCTAAATTAGATTCTAGTTTTGATTCTTGAGTCTTAATTATGCTCGAATCCTAATGTGAAATGAATCACATTAAGCTCGAGTATTATAATATCCTATTGGGTCTTAATTTAATATTCTAAACTATTCGATACACGCTAATCCTAATTGGGTTATTGGATTTGTTCCCAATGTGAGAAAATCTTACATTTTTTTATACAATTAAATTTTATTTCAGATTTAGTATATTTTGATTTCTATTATAATATTATCTAAATAACCCTAATTTTTCAGATTTATTAAATTTTCAATTCCTCATATTCTTAATTTTCTACAATTACTACCTAATTCCTAAATTAATTATAATTAATACTCCAAAGGCTAGGATTAAGTTTCCACATAAGAGATTAACATCCCTAAACATCTAATTACTATTTAAATCAGTAATTAGTGTCTTAATCATCTAATTAACCTATCCATCATTTTAGGGCTAAAAATTAACTTAAAAATTTCGAAAATTAATTTAAAAGAAAAGGCTTCATAGCACTGTTCTATATCACTTAAGTATTCTACAGAAAAAAAAATTGAGCTCCAAATTACACTCCTAAGTCTATTTATTTCTAGTTCTAATCATGCTCGGTTTTGCTTAATTTATTAAGAACCCTATATTTTCAGATATGATTATACTAAATCATTATTTTTCCCTAAATCTACATACAATAAAACCTCAGAATAACATTTCATAATTTTCTGGGCAAAATAACTAATTTTAAGAAATTATACAAAATCGGAGCAGATAAGGGACTCACCCGGTTTGATGCCTTTTAGCCATCCAACTCCGGTCCAAGTGTGTCGGCTGGCCTAAATGGTAGGTTTAGAGTGGGGTGGTGGTGGTGGCTCGGTTCTGGGTGGTGATGGTGGTGGTGATGTGTGGGTTTGACTCATAGCTCCAACTGCACAGTTTTCCTTTCTTTTTTGTTTTTTGGTTTTTCTCTTGAATTTTCGAAGCTCTCTATTTTTTTCTGATTCTTAACTATCCAAAGGAGTTTTATGAATTTTTTCCCTATTTATAGAGCTTGATGGTAATTAATATGCATTAAATTAGATAAGATATTGTCCAAATCCCTTAATTTTTTACTTTTGTGTTGCTTGATTCTAATTGGCTAATTTTTCTTGTTCAGCTCCTGACTTGCCACGACCAGATATTCATCATTCCCTATCCCTCTGATTTTTCCTCAATTAATTAATAATTTTCTTTAATTATTTACTAAGTTTTTGACCAATTTAAGTAATTTTGCGTATTTTTATCTACATGTAAATACATGTGGGGTACATGTGAATATTCCTAATTATTATTTAGGTCATTCTATAATTTTTAGTATGCATATAATCTATCTTTAGTGATTTATTAGTTATTAAATTGCATTTTTCGCCTTTTCGATAATTAACAATTATTATACTTAAAATTTGAAAATTTTATAGTCTCCTTTTTCATTACTTATTTTTTTAAATTCAAGTTTACGGGGTCATTTTTACTAATTTTTTTATCAATAGTTTATAATTTGGGTTTGATCGGATCCTTTAACCAATCGTACTAAACCTTGTGTTCTAAGTTTAATCCTACAGTCACTTAATTTAAATTTAGGACTTATATAATGTAGGAAATATTGAGTAGTAATATATACAACTAAGTAGTGAATAATATATCAACATGAGTTAAAAAAATTTCGGGCTGAATATAGTTGAAAATAACCCATTGGTGTTTGTTTGTTTGGTTATTAACTACTGCTGGCCTAAGGCATTACACTTTAATGTAAGTCAAAATTCTAAACTCAATCGAGCTCATGGTGAATTCGAGCTTTGAAATTTTAAGTTAACTTTAAGCTTAAATTGACCAATATGTCATCATAACTCAAGTTGTTTACATCCTTACTTTATACCTCCCATTAGAAATACCTTTAGATACATAAAGTCATTAACTTGAAACTCTAATGTTAGCTTCTACTATTTGTACAAGTTATCGAGCTTAGTTTTTCACCTTCCCGGTTCTTTTTATAAAATTAGATTTTCTCTAAATCGATTAATATTAAACCCTACCTGTTTAATATTAACCTTCAACTAGGGTTTAAACAAGACCATTTTTTCCAACTTGAAAAGATTTGGAGTTGCTACCCGATCGAAATTGAGAAAATGGGTTAAGTTATAACCAATTGGATGGATTGGTTATAACTTAGCTACTGATCTATCGATTAAAAAAAACAAGTTATAAATACAGTTTTTTTTAAAAGCTAGAGATCTGTATTTGGAGGCTAATTTATTAAACCCTAAACGGGTACCACTTTTAACTTTTTGAATTTAACTTCACTTTTCAAATATACCCTTTTTAATTTCTAAAAACATCTAATTATGATACATACGACTAAATTGATTAATTTACATAAATATCTAAAAATAGAAAAAAAATAAAACTTTCTATATTTTAAGTCGCCCTGTACTTGCATATGAGTGCCTACGTACCCGTTATTCGAGATCAGACTTTCGTAGTTCTTTTAATGAAAATATAGCGGGTTGATTGATTTTAACTTTGGAAAAATTGCCGGGTTTACGTTTTTACCTATTTTGAGTTGATTTGAGAAAAGATTATAAGGGATTCTAAGTTGGATTTTATTTTTGGAAATTCTAAATGATTCTAATTTGAAAATTGATTTATTTATTTTTAGNCACCCTCCCGTTTTTTTTTTATAAAGTTAGGTTTTCTCTAAACTGATCAATATTAAACCCTACCCATTTAATATTAACTCTCGATTAGGGTTTAAACAAGACCATTTTTTCTAACTTGAAAAGATTTCGAGTCGTCACTCGACCGGAGTCAGGAAAAGGGTTTAAGTTATAACCAATTGGGTGGATTGGTTATAACTTAGTTATCAGTCTATCGATTAAAAAAAACAAGTTATAAATACAGTTTTTTTAAAAACTAGAGATCTGGATTCGAGGGCTAATTTATTAAACCCTAAACGGGTATCACTTTTAACTTTTCGAATTTAACTTCGCTTTTCAAATATACCCTTTTAATTTCTAAAAACATCTAATTATGATACATGAAACTAAATTGATTAATTTACATAAATATCTAAAAATGGAAAAAATAAAACTTTCCATATTTTAAGTTGCCCTGTACTTACATATGGGTGCCTACGTATCCGTTATTCGAGATCAGACTTCCGTAGTTCGTTTAATGAAAATATAGCAGGTTGATTGATTTTAACTTTGGAAAAATTACTGGGTTTACGTTTTTACCTATTTTGAGTTGATTTGAGAAAAGATTATAAGGGGTTCTAAGTTATATTTTATTTTTAGAAATTCTAAATGATTCTAATTTGAAAATTGATTTATTTATTTTTAGAAAACTCAATTTTTTTAAGTGTCAAAACGATTTTTTTTACTAACCTATTTATTTATTTATATTATTTTTTTATACTTATTCTATCTATTTCTATAAATAAATAGACTACTTCTTTTCTCTCTCTTTTTTCTTTTTCTTTTTTCTTCTCTTTCTTTTTTCTTTTCATTCTATTCTCTTTTTTTTTTCCATTTATAACATTTACAAAAAAACAAATGAATAAATAAATAAAAAATAAAAAGGAAAAACCGGGTCTACTCGGATTGGCTCGAATGACTCGGATTAGCTCGAACGGCTCGGATCGGCTCACTTCGGCTTGGATTGGCTTGGTCGGCTCACTTTAGCTTGAATTGGTTCACTTCGGCTTGGATTGGCTCGATCGACTCACTTCGACTTGGATCGACTCACTTTGGCTTGGTTCGCTCACTTCGGCTTGAGTCGGCTTACTTCGGCTTGGCTCGGCTCGGTTGACTTGAGTTGGCTTACTTTGACTTAGATCGGTTTGGAGTTGGCTTGATCGGCTCAAGAAATCCGATATTGGTGGTTTTCGTAAAATCACTGTAGGGAATGTTATCCTAGAGAGAGAAGAACTGTACTAGAGAGAGAAAACTTCGATTTTTGTTTTTCTAAAATGTTTCGAAGTTTTTGTTGTGTTTTGAAAATGGAGAGTAAAGGATGGAAAAAATTAAATGCAATATGATTTTCTTCTAATTGGATTAGATGTACCTGGACAATATGTGGTGCTAAATACATAGTTGCGCATGTATGATTGTGTCGGAGTGTGTTGGAGTGTATCGGCATGTGTTGGAATATGTCTACCATACTTAGAAGTGAGTTGGCAAATGACGTAGCGATGATGTAGCCCATGACGTGGCGATGACATGGTAATAAAGTGAGAAAAGAAAATAAAAGATACATTTTGCACATTCCATGGATTGAACCTAAGATCTCCAAGTTATATCCAATATCAAGTTTAGATGCTTATCCAGTTGAGCTATTGGTTTATCCTTATTCATACATATAATTAATTGCATATATAGACCAAGTTAACTTGAGCTAGGTTTAAATCTAAGCCTAGACCCAACAGTCTTTTATTCAAAACTATTGAAATTGAAATTAAAATTATATTCTATTTAAACAACCTAAAAATTTATTATTTTCTAAATACCCTATTTTATTTTGTGACTTTTCAAATTTCTTTTTTTTTTTTTGTATTTTTTCTAAATTTCTTATTGTTTTTGTAATTTTTCTTATTTTCTTATTTTTTTATATTTTTCTAGAATTCCTATTTTTTTTTCTAAATTTCTTCATTTTTTTAGCGTTTTCTTTAATTTTCTATTTTTTTAACTTTTTCTAATTTAGGACCCTATAACCTAATTTAAAAAATAAAGGTAGGGGCAAAAATTAGATGTCTACACAAGTCTTTTGCCTATTTTAAGTAGTATGTATTCCGTCATTAAAGGGATAAATCTAAGTTTCCTTTTCATTGAAGGTAAATGATTACTAATTGAAATTTAACTATTAATCGTAAAAAGAACATGCAAAACAATAGGTAAACTTATGTATTTTTCTTACCAATAAAAATATTTCACATGAGATAAGTAAATTGAGAATGGTAGGGAAGAGCACCTTGATTCATATAGTAGTTATTTTGCCAATCTTAATCATTAGAGTGCCTACATTCAACAAATTCTGATGTGTTTTTTATGGTTTTCATTGCTAATGAATTAAGACTTCAAGCCCAAATGCTCAAGAATTGAGCCCAATAACTCAACTCAATCCCTAACAAATTTTACAAACAATACTTGGTATAGTTTGTGATAGAATCCACCAAATATCGTGGCAAGAAAATCAAGAAATTCAAGAAGCCTAAGAACTATTGACCTAGTTAATGTTGTTGAAGGTAACCAACAACTTATAACAAGATAAGTTAACGATGGTGATTACAACCAGCTACATCATGCTCAAATGGTTGATTTGTGTGAATTTATAAGGTTGAAATGCTAGTATGAACTACTTATGCAGCAAAAGAAGCAGTTTTAAGAGAAGAACGCCATCTTAGAGATAGAGGTGGTTGAATTAAAGGAATTGAAGGATATGCCACTACTCGAAGATGCTATAAATGATTCTCCTTACAAGAATAACCATCATGATGGAAACCATTCACCATTGCATATGAGGGCTCAAGACCGTGATCACTTATGGTGTGAACAATTTGGCAATAATCAAGTCCTACATGCTTACTCTCCTCTACATTAAAGAGCCATTTGCTACCTCATGCAAAACAACCTCTACTAGCACAATTTAGCGTGCATGCTGTTATACGTTACCGAGCTCCACTTGAAGATGAGGAAGATTGACCTAAGCCATCCTCATCTCAGTTAAAAAAAGTTAAAGATATGGGTATGGAGTAGCTTAATGAATACAATATGAAGCTTTATAAGGTCAAAGAGGTGAATTCATAAAGTCTTTAGCCAAGTAGTTGAAGAAATCTGAGTTCATCATTACGAAAAGCTCGTTTTCACAGGCTATCCAAGTGAAGTGTTATCACCCCAAGTAAGACTACCTTCCATACACTTGTATGATGACACCTTTGATCTGTCCAATCACCTTATCCACTTTAAGACCATATGAGCCTCCGTGGCTTCTCTAATGGTACGATGTATAAAGCTTTCCTTAACACTTTCACCAAAGCAACTCTACTATGTTACAAATAGATTGAAGGAAGGGACTATTTCATCTTTTGACAAGCTAGCTACTCTCTTTCAGTTGTACTTAATGGCTAGTTGAGTTCTTAGCAAAGACTCCTCTATTATCTACATGATAGGCAATCGAAAGATGAGTTTCTTAGAGGATATCACGATTGATTCAATAAGATAGCCTTATAAGTGCCAAATTTGGATAGGTTAGTAGTTGATAACACATAATTAGTATACATATTCTAGAGTGATTTGTACAATTTTGCATATTAATCTAGTTGATTCTATAGTGATTTAGAGGTTCATTTGTTTAATTTTCATTTTAGGGACTTTAGACACATTTGATGAAGTTTTAAGAGATTTTATCAAGTGTTGGAACATATTGGAAGAAAAGCATTGATTAAGGACTTGGAGTAAAAGAATTTCAAGCAAGAATTAAAGTCTAACAGAGATTACAGGTGAAGACTACGGCTATGATCTATGCTCGCGTACTCTTCGTAATTTATTTCTATTAAATTTTGAAGATTTCAAACTAAGTGCGAGATTACGCCCCATCTCTACGGTCGTGTACCTTAGGTGTAGTTATGCTATGATTTACAAATCTTCTAATTTTACCAAGTCTTCTTTGTAAATCTATGTCTAACTCTTATAAGTAAGTGTCTAAGCCTAGGTTTGCAAAGAGAGCTCCTTAAAGAGTCGAGTTAGTAAGGTAAAATTATAGGAGTTCTTTTATTCTTCTCATTTCTTTTGTTATTATATCTTTATTTTAAGAATTTCTTAATAAATCATTATTGAACCCTACGTTTTATTGTGATTTTTATTATTTTTATTGATATAGAAATTTAATGTATGATATTTGCATATTATTATCTAATTGTATTATTTTATTTCATTCTTTAATTCAACATATCGGTGATTAAATTGTTTCTTCAGTCTATTATAAAGTTCATGAGAGCATATAATATGATCGATTAGTCCAGTTAGACAAAACTAGATGATTAAATTGTTTAATAGTTCAATTTTTATGAATTAAGGTAACTTAATAGTAGTTATAGGGGTCTCAAAATTGTGAATTAACTAGAGACGTGAGTCCAATTAGTTCACAATAGGAATTCTTACAGTATAATATTACAATTAAGATTGACTAATCACTTAGAACTAGGTAGTAAATAACGTAAATATTTACTATGGAATGTGTTTTCTTCTTTACTTTAATTGCTCTTATTTCTATTTATGTTTATATCTTTTATTATTTTAATTATTTTGTTATTTCAATCTTTATTTTATTATCTTTAATTATTTAATTAAATTTTTATTATACAAGTAAAGTAATTGGAATATTTTAGAGATAATATTGCTAATTAATTAGCTATTATTTCCATACATAGTTCCTCGTAAAATCAACACTCATACTCAAATTCAAATTTATGCTATAACTTGACTATATGAACTCACGTATACGATAGGCCACACAGATCAAGTTTTGGGTATTGTTGCCCGAGAACCAATGGAGTAAACTAACTAAAAATTTAGCATAAAACCTAGATTACCATTTATGTTAATATGTTTATAATAATTTATTCCTTTAGTTATTTTGGTATTTTTCGTCCTTGATTTGTTTCTAATTTTTGAATTTTACCTACTTATGACCAAAAGTAGTAGTAAGAATCTTATGGAGTTCAATCTAGAAATTGAAATAACTTCACAATATCTTTGTAGAAGAGTTTTTAAAGCAGTTGATCTAATTAATCAAGGTTTATGTCTCTGATTGAAAGAAAAATCCGAATAGATTTAGAAGAAGAACAAGAGATCGAGAACATGGTAGGAAATAATGACGAAGCCAACAAAACCTTGATGGAGTTTGCCAAGCCTAAGGCAACTAAAGTTGAATTCAACATTACAAGACTAGTAGTGTAAGCAATGAATTTCCAAATTTAGCCGAATGTAATTTGGATGGTGCAACAATTTGTTGAATTTGATGGATTAGTTGATGAGGATCCCAAGAATCACATCTCAAGCTTTTTTGAGATTTGTGACACTGTTTAGATCAATGGTATCATAGATGATGTGGTAAGACTTAGATTATTCTCATTCTCTTTGTGAGGTAAGGCTAACAGTGGCTTAACTCACTTCTTAGAGGTTTCATCACTACTTGGGATGACTTGGTTGAAAAGTTTCTAAGAAAATATCTCTTACCTGCTTAGATGATGAAAATTAGAAATGATATTTTTTATTATGCTCAAATTAGTGGTGAGACCTTGTATAATACATAGGAGAGATAAAAGGAATTGTTGAGGTGATGTTCACATCATTGATTGCCCCTATGGATGCAAATTCAAACATTCTATAATGGGCTCAACTATCTTACATATCATATGATATATGTTGTAGTCAAAGGCACATTGAGTGCTAAGACACCAAATGAGGCCTAAAAGAAAATTGATGGCATGGCAATGAACAATTCGTAGTGGGATAATGCGAGATCCAAAGTGAAGGTGATTAGAAAATATGAAGTGGATATTGTGACTACATTGATAACTCAAGTTGAGAACCTAAGAAAATTGAAAGACTAATGAAGTTGGTGAACTTAGTGTAGGATGAACCTTTGGTTGAAATTAAAGACGTTAATTTTATTGCTAACCATACTCAATATAACCCTTTCAACAATACTTATAAGCTAGGTGGAGGAATCACTTGAATTTCTCCTAGGAAGGCTAGTAGTTGCAACAACTTAAAAATATATACCTCATAATAGGGCTACTAATGTTGAAGAAGTATTAAATAGACTTATGCAGAGCTTAGATGCCCATTTTCAAGCCACAGAAGCAACATTGAAAAACATTGAAGTTTCACTCAGGAATTTGGATAGCTAGCTTGGCTAATTGGTTAAAACTATTACTGAGAGACCATGAGGAAGTTTGCTTGGAATATTGAATTGAATCCCATACCAGTAGGGTTGGAGTTAAACTAAAGGAAGAAGTTAATCATCGAGCCAATGCCATTAAACAACAGCGCTCCTTAAAGGTAGCCTAAGCTTAATTTCTTTTAATTTCAGTTGTTTGTTTGTTTATTTTATCCATATTATTATCTTGTCATGAAGTTAATTTAAGTATCGAGTCCATGAGACATTAGTTAGTATTTTACCCCTACATTGAATAATTTTTATTCATCATAGACAGTTATTGGAATTCATTTATGCAACAAGTAATTAATGAAGTTTGTTGTCCAATTAAGTTATAATTTTGTACTTCAATTCACTTTGTTTTTGAAAATTTTTGGAGCAATTTCAAGAAATAAGTAGAAGGAAATCAATGCAACTTGAATTCAAAAATTAGAGAAAGAATATGGTTAAAGTTCACAACCATAGACTTGGATTGTGAACCTCTCGTAATTAATTTTGAGATAAGTTGAAAAAAATTTAGGATGAGAGCTCTCTAGTCAGGACCACACCTATGTTCCTTAACCATGGTCATACC
Organism: Lumnitzera littorea; assembly: GCA_024138015.1. Taxonomy (NCBI): domain Eukaryota; kingdom Viridiplantae; phylum Streptophyta; class Magnoliopsida; order Myrtales; family Combretaceae; genus Lumnitzera; species Lumnitzera littorea. The sequence continues at coordinate 55,537,831 of JAMXBB010000012.1, read as the reverse complement.
CAGTTTGCAATAACAAGAAAAAGGCGAGGGCCCCAACTATACCCTAACCACAGTTAGCATATGTAAGGTATGAGGTTCTAATTCAGCATTAAGAGCTAAGCGTGCATAAGGAACGAAAATTTAATAGGCATTATTGCCTCTATATCAAAGAGAAAGGTTTTATATGAGTAGTAGCCCTCTTGGAAGTCCTGTAAGCTTATAATGCAAGTGGCAGTTTGTCATGCCATTCTTTATGATTTTCATGAACCAATTGACTAAGCACCTTTAGGAGAGTATTATTTTGTTGCCTTTGCATTTCCCTTTAGGTAGTATGGTATAGACTTTACATGATCAATATGGTTAGAAGCCAACAGCTATTGTACATGTGAGTTGATGATGGGAGTGCCATTATCTAAAAGGATGAGCTTTGGGATTCTAAAGCAGCAAATGATATGTTCCTTGATGAAATTTGCTACCGTAGGTCCCATTGCATTCTTAAAGGGGATTGCCTCAACCCACTTAGTGAAGCTTTCAATCTTAACAAGGATCCATATACATCCCCTGGATGATGGATGTATTGGATTGATTAAGCCAAATGCCCAAGTATGGAATGGCCATGGAGTAGTTAGGTTATGCAATGTAACCGTGGGAGCATAGATTGCATCACCTAGTTGTTGGCATGCGATATACTTCCTAGCAAAATTGAATATGTCATTTTCCATGGTAGGCCAATAGTACCCTATATCAAGCAAGTGGTGGTACAACTTCTTTCCCTGTTGATGTTCCCTACCATCTCTAGAGTGTACTTTAGATAATATAGTTTCTATTTTATGGGGTACCATACATCGAAGAGGCTTTCCCGTGAATGATAGCCCATCTAACTCACCCTCATGTATGAGATACTTTCTTGCTTTATGCTTCACTAGTTAGGAATCTATACTATTCATAGGCAAGACATTACTTTTCAAGTAATCAATATAAAGGCACCTCTAATTGCTTACATTTGATATAAGGTTGCATTCTCTCTGCTCGAAGAGTTCAACACACTTTGGGCAACTCATTTGTAGCTAAGATGTGTCTTTAGACATTATTGATCAATAATACCTTGCATGCTAAATGCGGCAATATAGGGTTAGCCCTTCCTCTCTATACCAAATCTTGTGATATTTATCTAACTTTAAACGAGCTCGTTTTATGCAAATACATAAGGACAAGATGCCTTTTAGTCCTTTGAAATATAAGACACCATTCATACAAGTGAAGTTCTTACATTTGGATGTGCTAACTCTGCCTTGATAGGAGTACACTAGTTGTCTTGCATTTCTTCATCTTTGTCCACTAATTGTAGAGCTGTACATGGGATGGATTTCTTAATAACCAAAATGTTCAAATTATTCTTTGTAGTTTAAATAGGAACTTTGGGAGCTAATGATGCTAAGGCATCTATATATTGGATGGTAGACTGTTTGACATGCTCGTACCTCACTAAATTGAACTTGCCAACCAAGGATTGCATTGCAGCCTTATAAGGCACTAATGTTAGTTCTTTGAGAGTAAATTTGCCATTTGACTACTTGATGATTAGGTTCAAGTCATCATGGATGCACAAGTTAGATGCTTTAACATTTTGAGTAAAAGAGTCCAAGTAGGAGAGCTTCATACTTAGCTTCATTGTTGGTGTAGGGGAAGTCTAACTTGAAAGCCATAAGTATCTCTTGGCCTTCTAAAGATATCGAGATCACCTTAGCTCCTTATGTAGTGTTACTATAGGAGCCATCAAATTGTACTTGTCACTCTCCATCTAGCTAATCATAATAACAATTACTTCAATAGATTTGAATGGGTGACAAGATTAATCTTATGTGCTAGAAAATAGTGGCATAACTTCTGCATGGCAAATACCAGTACAAGATATTGCCTATTATAAGCTGACTATTTCATCTCGCTTCCTTATAAGGACTGGCTTAGGTAGTAGACTAGTAACTTGCTGCAATCTAATTCTTGTGCTAACAAAGCCTTAATAAACTTATCAGTAGCTATCAAATAAAGGATCATTGGCAATCCTTTATCTCCTTGATTTTCTGTATAGCTTCCTCTTGAGGTTACCCCCATTCAAATGGGGTTCCCTCCTTCATAAGTTATTGTAAGGGATGAGAAATTTTTGCTAGTGTAAGGGTGAATCGCATAATATAGGAGACTTTTCCTATAAAGGTCTTTAATTCCTCTAGATTAGTAAGTGAGGACATGGATCATATGGCTTGCACCTTTATTGAATCTATGTCAATTTCTTTTCCATGAATAATGAATCTAAGGAATTTCCCACGAGCTACCCTAAAGAAACACTTTAAGGGCTTCATACACAATTTATATAGATGACATCATTCAAAAACCTTCTGCAAATGAGTTAAGTGATTAGGTGCCCACCTTGACTTGACAACTATGTTATCAACATAGTCTTCCATGAAGTTATGCATCATGTCATGGAATATAGTAGTCATTACCCTTTGATAAGTAGCACTTGCATTCTTAAGAACAGAAGCTCGTTGCTTTTTCTTTTCTTACAATTAATTAGCATTGTTCAAATGACCTAACTCTAAATTAGAATTAATTGCATGTTCTTTCTCACTAAGAATTCAATTCAAATAAGATTTTAAATTGATTTAGTAAGAATGAAATATTTTTAGAATTCTCTATTGATACACGATATGCATGTTGTTTTTTGGTGTTAATACACAAAAATCAAAGTTTATGGAGTGTTTACGCATCAAAATTAAAAGCTTAAGGGTTGTGGGAATTGTGCCAATTTATCAAAGTTTAGGGGTAGGGGTAAAAACTATTACTTTGAAAATTTAAAGGGTCAATTTACACTTAAATCAAAGTTTAAGGGGGGTGGGGGTGGGGTTTGCATTTTTTCCTAAAATTTGCGTTTTATTCTCAAATTTTTCAAACACAATACAACATCAATTTGAGTTCAAATAGGACTTTTGTTTCAATTTCAAAGTAAGTCTTTTTTTTTTTTTTAGTTATTTTTGGTTCTAAGACTAATAGTTTTTTAGGTCAACTTGCTTCTTTCAAATTGTTTCTCATTATTAAGGAAAGGTAATAAAGATAAAATATGAACTTATTTTATAGCAATAGTAATTAACTGTTGTTGTTTTAAGGTCAATCTCTTTACCCATTGAGATAATATTTTTCCCTGTTCACTTATAAATCGACTAAATAAACTCATGTTTCTTATAAGGTAAAGAGGATGGGGTCGATCTATGGATTTTCCTTCCTCTTGCTGCATTTCAATCAAAGGGTTGAAGGGAGATAGTTATAGACATCTTATTTTTGCCACCTTTATTATTATTATTTTTTTATTAGGCTAGGTGAAAAAAAAAAAATAAATAAAACGAAAATTGAAAGAAAAAATAAAAATAAAAATTATTGAGTCAAGTTAAGTCATTTAAGGTTGGATTAGATAATGGTATACATTTAAGTTAATAAATTTTGAATTGTTAAATAGTTGGGCTTTATTTAAAAATATTTTTTAATCCGGTCTAATATAAAGAAGATTTTTATTTAATTTATATTGAGCTAAGTAAACTTAGGATTTATTAAATGAGTCAATGTATGTTTTGGGTTAAATTAAAATAAACTAAGTCGGGTCCAAGATAAAAAGCCTAAATAAGTATAGGGTTTCTAGAAAGTAGGTTGAATATTTAATGAATTTAATAAATCTAAATCAAGTATTATCATATCTTTTGAATATTAGATTTGTTAAGATTAAATCTATGATAAAAAGGATCCAACTTTATGGTCTATAAACAGTGAACAATAGGTTGTAAAAAATTCACGTTTTAAAATTCACATACACTTACACAAATCTCGAAGTCACCCATAGCCTTCACGTCACACAGATTAGCCTTCACAATCACTTGCGAATTCTCTTTCATGCTCACGCCCATCACACACATCTTGACACTTTCAACACATACATGGTCAACACTCTCTCTTACACACTTAGTCAACATTTAACACATACATATAGTCTATGGTCAACACATACGCATACAGTCAACACACACATACACCACTCTCCTAATTCCCTCCACACAATCACTCAAACATAACACATAAGTATGCTATACTCCAATCACTCACATACAATTTCCACTCTTACATCCTACACTATCACAAAATCAGGTACGCACATTCGATCACATATACGATTTGACCCGTTTTGGTAATTGAAAAATTATTTTAGTTAGTTATTTATTTTGTTTTTTTTAGTTAATCAATTTATTTTACTAACTTGTTTTTTTAGTACATGCTTTTTTTTTAAATAAATTTTAATAATTAATGAGTTTTGCAATTTTTAGATAAAGTGGTTTTTATTAGAGAGACTACATATTTTTAGTTAAATTGCATTTTTTTTAACCTAAAATTGCGTTTTTAAAAAAGTTACATATCTTTTCTCCTAGATTCGTATCTTGGGAGAAGATATGTATCATGATATATATCTTAGTATATCTTACATTTAAGGTTAGAAAGATAAATTTTCAATACGTAGTGATTTTTTTTAAAGAGAAATAAAAAATCTTAATTGAAATCTTTTCAAAAGAATTAGTTAGTTAGAGTATTTTTTTTTAAATTGATTCGCGAAGTTAGATCTTTTTTGGTATTTTTTTTAAAAGAATAATAATTTAATAACTAATGTAAATCTGGCTTAATTTTTTTTAAAAAAGATTTACCTACTAAATCTTTTCTAAAAAAAAATAGAACTATGTTAGTTTAATCCTAACTTGTAAACTAGTGAGTATGTAGGTATTTTTAGGGTAATCATAAAAAATAAAAAAAAAAACCTTTTTTTTTTCTATCTTGAAAATTCGTCATAAAAAATCATAAGGAAATTCATTTTAGTTATATTTTTGTATATTTGTACATATCTTAGGATTTTTAGAAAAATTATAAAAACTAAAGCTCATTAGTTTTTTTTTTTTTTTTTTATCTTTACATGATGACTTAGTTTTAATAGGTTAGCTCTCGAGTTTAGATTTTTTGGTTTAATGTTTTAGAAAAATAATTTTTTAGAATATTTGCAAACTAGTGGCTAAATTAAGGTTTTTCCACTCAAAAACACTAATTTTACTTTTGACCAGTTTAATTGGTTAATGACTTCAATTTTTTAAAAATAAAAATATTTTTCTTTAATTTAATATCGAGTAATTTATATTAAGTGGGTTAGGCTTAATATAAATTAAATTAAAGAAAATCGAAATAAGGCTTGACAAAATTGGCAACTTCACTAGAGATCTTAGTAAGCCAGCCATCTAAAAATAAAAATTAATTAATGAGGTTTCATTTTTTATTTCTTTTTATCTACATATTGTAATACAGTTGTATTAATTGGATTTTAGTGATGCAGGCCTTTAAGAAAAACGTAGCATAATGGGTCCATTGTGTAATTCTCGAGTCGTTGAGGTCTTTACTTATATTGAGTGATGATAGGTCAGCTCACTTATACTTTGATGTAGCCTATTAGGTTTTTCTTCAAAAATACTTAGAGCTACAAAGCTTGAAACCCATAGACCCCACTTTCCTGCATCATTTTTTGAAAAAAAGGGTTATTTATTATTAAATTATAGGAAAATTTGATAATCCATTATTGGTTGGGCTTTCATTTTCAAAAAAAAAAAGGGGGAAATTAAAAGAATGAAGACCCTTATATATGTGTCCATGAGCTTTATTTATTTTTTTATTTCAGTCCACTTATATATAAGTGCATTCCTTTACTGTAGGTTCATAATGATTCCATTCTTATAATTTAATATTTACTGATCTTTATTGTATGACATGCGTTTGTAGTATATTGCATTAATTTTATACTATACTTTGTTGTATATATATTTCTATCTTTAATTTTTTTTTCTATGTATTATATTATTGCTTATGTATTATTTTGTAATATAGGTATTATGTATTATTTTTTTTTGTTCTTTTTATAAATAAAAAGTGGCACAACAAGATTTAAGATCGAACCCACTAAATTGCTTTAAAATTTTTTGTGGGCAAGCAAATGAATATTAGTGCAATGTTTTCAAAAGAAAACATATCATGAGTAAGGAGTTGCATTTTTATTATTTTCCCATATGAGATATTGGTTGTATAAATTTTTCCATGTATTTTCTTTTTTCCATGTAAATTTTTTTTCCCCCTTTAGACTATTAAAATATATTTTGCTTTTGTAAAATTTTCTTTTCGCTTTATCCATGTCTGTACTTATAGAAAGATTATAAACCCAACAAGAGTCTAGCCATTTGCACTCAATTAATTTTAATAATGTTACAACTCTAATTTTTTTTTAAAATTATCACACTATTATCCAGTTGCTAGTCCTACATTTGCATGGTTATGCTTTACTTGCATGCTATTTGTGTATTTATTTACTTTTTTCTTTGTACTTGTTGTATAAAAAATTTGTTCAATAACCCATGTGTACATAAAAAAAGATAAGTAAAAATTCTTCAAATTGTAAACATGTATTACTCATGATCTATAAATAACCGTTATTCCTATATTGTTGCCTGTTTTGATTTTTGTAATATCAGACACTCTTGTTATAAAATTATAATCCTTCCATTATCAATTGTCCTTTTGTAACTTTATCGTCTTCATCATATCACTTCTAGCTTTTTATTTTTTTAGATAATGTTAGTAATCTAGTCATCGATAGTATATATTCTCTTTAGTATTCTTTAGGGTTTTCAAGAATTTTTACTTGTAAATACATCATTACCCTCAGTTGTTAACTTTGTAAAATAACCACTCTTTCTTGTCAACTTTATAACTTTTTTAGTCATTCCAATAAGTTTGGAGATGTTGGTAATCCTATTTGTAACATAGCTTTTTTTTTGTAATATAAGTGTTTTCAAATGCTTTTTATTAGAATCAAGTTTTTCAAAAATAAAAATCATAAATTTTTCAAAGAAAAAAAAATATACTAACAAGTATGGATTTTACGGACTTTAAGTTATTACTTTTAAGCAGTTTAGCCCATTGTTGAAGCCCATAGTTATTCATTTTTCAAGTTAAGACAACTGACAATAATAACTCTAGCCCAAGCCTAATCTTAGTAGTCACTCGTTTTGAGCCCAAAGTGTTGTATAGCTTATGAGTTAAACCTGATATTGAAGGGCAATAGGGGAAAGCACATTGGAAAATTGATAAATGAAAATGGTGGAGATACAGCCCATCCCCAAGAAAAACCTAAGCTAAACACAATCCTTAAAGAGAAGCCCATTATCAAACCTTTTCAAAAGCCCTAGACACAAAAGCCCAAACACAAACCATAGATCTTCCCATTTATTTCAACTTACTTTGAGCAAGAAAAAAGCCTTAAACATATGGCCTACTAACTTCACCCAAAGCTTTGTCCATCAACACTGATCCTCTCCAAGTCTAGAAGGTCTTAAATACTAACTTCACCAAAATTAGCCTACCCACTTTAACATTAAAACTGAATACAAAGTTTGTCTCCACTATGAGCGAGCTTGGGCTTGGCGTCCAATAAAAGAAACCATTTAATTGAGTCTAAAAGGGAAATTTTTTTAAAGGAAGAGAGACATGTGACATGTTGAGGCATCATAGAATATCTAGTCTTATCTAATGAGACAGAGGTAAGTAAGGGCAAACAAAACATAAAATGTTTCATTATCGAACTAACAAAAGTATCACATTATTTGAAGAGTTTAAAATGATAAGAGGCAAGCCTAATCCAAACACTGACCCTAAAACACTCATGAAAGTTGAGAGACATGAAAGGGAGGATAAGACTCATTCCTTAAAGGAAGTCTATCTTGCATGTGATACAAGAATTGAAAGGACTGTAGACATTCAGTTCACTCCCCAAACATTTTTATCCTTTGTGAGCCCATTTAAGCCATTTAAGGGAAGATTTTCAAAAAACCAAACCCTATCAAGAACCACCCTACACTAAGGCAATAAGGAGGTTAAGGCCATTTATTTTGGAGAAAAGGGATAGGCTAACTTGTGCTTACTTTAGTTGTGTCAATTCGTGAGCAATAATTTTCATTGATAACTCAATTTCTTTAAAATGAAGAAGAGTTTCAAATTGTACATTTCACTCAAATCCATGCACTCATTCAAAAACTGTAAGGCTATGGATTTTTCTCAAACACTCCCCCTAAAGCCATAACCTACTTCACTGGGCTTATATACTTTGAGCTTATGGTTTTAAGGTCATGAATTTCTTTAAGTAGAAACTCAAACATATGGAAGGTGATCACCTTTGCAAAAAAAAAAAAAAAAAAAAAACAAAAAAGAAGAAGATAAAAACAGAAGAAAATAAAAGCAAGGTGATCACATCCTAAAGGACAACTCAAAAGCTCTTAAAGGGCTTAAGGCTTAAATATCTTAGAAAAGTTGAGCCTATGAATTCTAAAATTAAGGACTTGAGTTTTCCCTAAATATCCTTCAAAGCATAAACCTGAGCAAGAAATTTCAAGCCCAAAGGAATGAAACTCTAATCCTATGGTCTCACTCATTATACTACCCTTAACAAAGCTCTTTCGATTTAAGAAATTAATTTATCTTAACCATTCATTGCTCATAAATGTAGGGCAAGCCCATCTTAGCTTTTTTAATTAAGGCTCTTGACTTGTAGACTTGAGTTGAGATATTAATTTTTCAAAATTGGCCAAACACATTCACATCTCCTTTTGTTTAAGCTTGTGACCAAAAGCCTACGTTATAACCTTAAGAAAAAGACCTATTAGATCAATTAAAGTGTATCACTTACAAGATTGACCATAATTTTTGGAATCGTAGTCGGGGGTGAAAATTGCCATTTGAGAGTGTGAGGAAGTTCTCTTGGACTAAATTATTCAAATAATCGAGAAACTTTCCCTAGTATAAAACTTATGATGCAAAAGTCAAGCATGCCCTAGGGGCATGAGAAGCCCTTTACCCAAAATCAAATGGGAATTCCCTACAGTAAGAAGAACAAGGTGTTCAGTCAAAGGTTTTTCTTTTTTGTTTTTTTTTCATATTCCCTCATCTTAGCGAACAAGCAATCAAAGATGAAGAATGAATGACTAATGGGCTAAAGGAATGAGCATACTACTTATCTGTAACATTTAAAGTCGGAATAATTTCTACTTATTAGCAAGAAAAAGATGATCAGCTTTTTTTCAATAAAAAGCACCAGTCTTTCCTTTGAGTGTTAAAAAGCAAAAGTTTTGAGGATTTGTAATGTGAACTTTAATTACCCTCAAGTTAGGAACTTCAGTAATCCCTTAAGGGAATTTGGAAAACCTTAGTGATCCTTTTGAAACTTTGGTCATCTTAATAAAAGTCTTAGTTATCCTTATCTTGGGAACTTTAGTTATCTAATGATTCAAGAACCTTAGCTATCCTTCCTTAGAAGCTTTGTTTATTAAATTCAGGAGTCTTAGTCATTCTTAGTTTAGGAACTTTGACATGAGAACATTTAGGAGCTTCAGCTATCCTATGAAAAGATTATTTAGGAGCCTTTATCATCATACTAAGAGCTTAGACTATCCTAGAAATTTTGAGAACTTTAGTTATCTCAAGTTCAAAGTTTAAAGAGTTACACTATAGGAACTTTTGTCATCTTACAATAAGGAAAATTAGTTATCTTAGGTATCAGAAACAATTAGCAATGCCTCCAAACTCTTTTGTTAAGTTGTTTTCTTCGAAAGATCTATCCTTTCGAGAAGCTAATTATTCTTTTAAGAACATCAATTTTCTTGCATAGTGCTTATTTTTACCCCATCCTTTCAAGATAGGCCACTTAATCTTTTTGCCCCGTCCTTTCAAGAAGGACAGTTTATTCTTTACATTAACCTTTCAAGTTAATATCCTTTTGTCCTATCCTTCTAAGATAAGCACCTTAATCATTTGCCTTATCCTTTTAAGATAGGTACCCTAATTGTTCGCCTTATCCTTTTAAGATAAGCATCTTAATCTTTTACCCTATCCTTTCAAGATAGGCCTCCTAATCTTTTGCCCTATCCTTTCAAGATACATACCCTTCATTATTTACCCTATCCTTTCAAGATAGACACCTTAATCGTTTGCCCTATCCCTTTAAGATAGGCCTTTTAATCATTTTCCCTATCTTTTCAAGATAGGCCTCTTGATCATTTGCCCTATCTTTTCAAGATAGGTACCCTAATCATTTACCTTATTTTTTCAAGATAGGCCTTCTAATCTCTTGCCTTATCCTTTCAAGATAGGTATCCTAATCTTTTGCCTTATTCTTTCAAGATAAGTACCCTAGTCTCTTGCCTTATCCTTTTAAGATAGGTCTCCTAATCATTTCCCATATCCTTTCAAGATGGCCTTCCTATCTTTTTGCCTTATTCTTTTAAGATAAGTACCCTAGTCTCTTGCCCTATCCTTTTAAGATAGGTCTCCTAATCATTTGCCATTTCCTTTTGAGATGGGCCTTCCTATCTTTTTGCCTTATCTTTTTAAGATAAGCTCTTATTCTTTTGTCCCGTTCTTTTAAGACAGGCCTCTTATTCCTTTGCTCCCTTCTTTTAAGATAGGCAGTTTATTCTTTATATCGACCTTTCAAGTCAGTATCTTTATTTAAGACAAGACACTACTCAGTTGACCATTCAAGTCAGTAATCTTCATCTTATCAATTTAAGATAGGATTCGACAAAAATGGGTATCTCTTATGTATTTCTAGTAATTTTTTAATCAAACTTCACTACAAAGAGGGGCAACTATAGACATCTCATTTTTTGCTACTCTTATGATATTTTTTTTTATTGGGCAAGGTTAAAAAGAATAAAAAACAAAAATTAAAAATTAAAAAAATTGAAAATTGAAAGAATAAATAAAAATATAAAGTATTGTGTCAAGTTAAGTTAAGTTGAGTTGAGTCATTTAGGGTCAGATCGGATAATGATATACGTTTAATTTAATAAATTCTAAATCATTGAATAGTTGGACTTCATTGAACAAAAAAATTTTAGTCTGATCCAATATAAAGGGGATTTTTATCTAACTTATATTGGGCTAAGTAAACTTAGGATTTATTAAATGGGTTAGTGTATATTTTGGGCTAAATTAAAATGGATTGAGTTGGGCCCAATATAGAAAGCCCAAATAAGTATAGGGTTTCTAGAAACTGGATTAAATCCTTAATGAATTTAATAAATTCAAATCGAGTATTATCATATCTTTCGAATATTAGATTTGTTAAGATTCAATATATGATAAAAAAATTTTAAATTTATGGTATATAAATAGTAGACAATAGGTTGTAAAAAATTTACGTTTTAAAATTCATACATACTTACATAAATCTCGAAGTCACCCATTACCTTTATGTCACACAGATCAGCCTTCATAATCACTCATCAATTCTCTTTCACGCTTATGCCACTCTCATATGTCTTGACGCTTTCAATACACATATGGTCAACATTTTCTCTCACATACTTGGTCAACATTCAACACACATATACAGTCCATGATCAACACATACACACCACTCTCCTAATTCCCTGCATACAGTTACTCAAACACAACACACAAGCATGCTACACTCCAATCACTCACACACAATTTCCACTCTTATGTCTTGCATTATCACATGATTAGCCGTCAATCATGTACATGATTCGACCTATTTAGGCAATTGAAATATTATTTTAGTTAGTTATTTATTTTATTCTTTTAGTTAATCAATTTATTTCTCTAACTTTTTTTTAGTGTAGATTTTTTAAAATAAATTTTAATTGATCAATGAGTCTTGCAATATTTAGATAAAGTGTTTTTTTTTTCTTTAGATCAATTTCATATTTTTAGTTAAATTGCGTTTTTTTAACCTAAAATTTTGTTTTTAAAAAAGTTACATATCTTTTCTCCTAGATTTGTATCTTGGGAGAAGATGTGTATCTATATCTTGCATTTAGAATTTAGAAAAAATAAATTTTTATACGCAGTGATTTTTTTTTAAGAAAAGTAAAAAATCTTAATTGAAATCTTTTCAAAAGATTTAGTTAGTTAGGGCTTTTTTAAAATTGATTCGCGAAGTTAGATCTTTTTAGGTAATTTTTATTTTAAAAAATGATAATTTGATAACTAACGTAAATTTGACTTAATTTCTTTTAAAAAAGATCTACCTATTAAATCTTTTCTAAAAAAAAAAAAAAAAATAAAACTATGTTGGTTTGATCTTGATTAGTGTGTATGTAGGCACCTCGAGGATAACTATAAAAAATAATTTTTTTTTCTTTTTTTGAAAATTCGTAATAAAAAATCATAAGAAAATTCATTTTAATTACATTTTTACATATCTGTATATATCTTAGTACTTTTAGAAAAATTATAAAAAATAAAGCCTATTGGCTTTGTTTTTTTTTTTTTTTTTTATCTTTATACAGTGACTTAGTCTTAATAAGCTAGCCCCCGAGTTAGGATTTTTTAGTTTAATTTTCTAAAAAAAAAATAATTTTTTATAGCATTTGCAAACTAGTGGCTAAACTAGGGTTTTCCCTACTAAAAAACCCTAAACCTTAATTTCCCCTTTTACTAGTTTAATTGGGTGGTGACTTCAATTTTTTTAAAAAGAAAAATGTTTTTCCTTAATTTAATATTGAGTAATTTATATTAAGCAAGCTAAGCCTAATACAAGTTAAATTAAGAAAAACCGAAATAGGACTTGATAATTATGCGTCAAGTTATTCGTAAGGGCCAACTTGAACCTCTTTCTTAGGGATCTTAGATGAGGGAATCTTAGGAGAGCTGACGGCTCCAAATATAGTCTATGTACGATCTATATTAGATTTGACAAACTACCCATCTTACCTCCCTTATGTTCTTGATAGCCCATCTTTGTCTTAATAGAGTCTTTCATTAGCATTTTTCGATCCTCTTCCCCATTACATAGAAAAAGTGAGCCATTAGTTCAGGTACAAGATACTATCATTATCGCTTAGACAATTAGACATATAACCTGTAATTGTAATGACCCAATTGCAAGAACAGAGCTCCACGAACTAAGTTATATCCCCTTAAGCCTAGTGGAGCATGAATGGAGGAATTAGATGCTTCTTCTATTCTTTTCTTTCCTTAGCGCAACTAGGTACTCGAGAGATAGAAATATCAACATTAATAGCAAGTCTAATTCCAACATTGAATAGATCAGCTGATAAGAATATTTGTCTATCTGTAGAAATTATATTAGTAGGAATATAAGCCAAAACGTCTCCCGACTAAGTCTCAACTATTGGTAAGGCAGTCATACTTCCTTTACCTAAATAAGAACTTAGTTTAAAAGCTCTTTCCAAATAAAAAACATCTCTTGGATAAGCTTCACGGCTTTGTTTCCACATCTTTAATTTCTTCAGCTTAGGGTTTCATTTGGTCTGACATTAGTGGGGGTGGGGGTGGGGGAGGGGGTTAGGCGTGGGCGTGGGGTAGGGTGTGTAGGTAAAGTTAGGTTTCTTGCTCGGGTATCGAATTTGAGGAAGATAAACAAGCTTCTTTGGATCTCAAAGACCATCATAACCAATAGACCCCTTCCCTATTAGCCTTGACAAAAATTTATATTTCTTCAACTTTTCTTTGCTTTTTCTTGCCTCCACCGAAGCCTCACATTCTCCTCTTTTTCTTTGTTTATCTTGGGTCTCCTTCTAGGTGGATAATGGTGTGTTAGAGGGTTTTACAATGGTAGTCTCTCCATCTTCAGTGTACTCATCGAAGAACCTTATGTTGGTAAGATAAGACTTGTTATGTTCAAACAGATTCTTCATAACTGGAATGAAGATCCCTTAATGCACTTATGCCATGTTGAGGGTATGGAGTTGTGATCGTGTAGCTACTTCCTCCCAATTAGAAGATGGTAGGATATAGGCGCATCGATCATGTGGAATCGCATAGATCCTTATATGGGTCCAACTTTAAAGTCCGCATTAACATACTCTATTATGTTTATGGTTACTTCAATAAAACTATTTATTTTAATAGGTTGCTTTACAAGGTGTTGTCGTCTATTCTTACGACCTTAAATGTGGCCATTGGCATAATATTTATAGAAGAGCTATTGTCTACAAATGTCCTCTTAATGGGATGCTCATTGAGCATACTTTCTACATAAAGAGAATGATTGTGGTTAGGGTTCTTTGCGCACATGTCTATGCCTATAAAAAGTATCACATTCTCATGTGCGTTGGCTATTCTTCATACTGGTTGCACTGCATTGTACTCCTCATATTGTCTCTTAGAGATTTAGGTAAGTGTAGTCGTTGCTACAAGCCATGCATCTTCATCAAATCCTAGTAAATTGAAGAACTTCTTAAAGTTGAAAGTCTCCATTAAGGTGGCAACCAATGATGGGTGTATATAGTGACCCTAGGAGGGGCTTAGTAGTATTGCCTAAAATTTCCATATTACGTGTGTACTCATGATAAGAAAATCACCTTGCAAGTTAAAGATTGCAAGACTCTAAATAGTTATTTGCTATTCTTTAATTTTAGTTCATTGACTCATTATATAATATAAAAATTATAGATATCCATTTTTCCACAATTTCTCAAAACCACAGAGAATCGGTATCCCCTACCAAAATAGTGAAATAAGATAGACAATTCCAAAAAATTCTAAACCTACTAAAGATACTAAACTTAATTGAGATGTTAGTTGTTTTTCGAAGCATTCCGAATTAACTATACAAGCTTTTCATCATACTGATTCAATGGTAGCACTCTACACTCGATTCCTATCCCATTCCTAACTATTGATCAACCTGCAAGGAAAAGAACTGTTGGGGTGTAAGCTTACGCTTAGTGAGATAAATACCCTCATCAATACCGTATGGCAAAATTTATTAGATGCATAATCATATGAATGCATGAACAATTAATATGCCAAACAACGCATGCAGTGGCTTAGGAACTGTATACGACTCAGAATTCCATCCCCGATAGTCGGGGTTTGGAGATAATTGACCGACCTAGACCAAAATCCAGGTTCTAGACCTTGGGTTTTAATTCATTAGCACTATTGTGCTTAAGTCAAAACAAAACTATGTATATATATACATATATATACTTTCATTACCGAATAATAAATCATATTTTCAAAATCCCAAGTCTAGTGGTGTGGTGGCCTCCGCAATCCACAAACACACGCCCTAAGTAGAAGCCATAAGACTCAGCCCCTCGCCGACGGTTGGTGTCTCCCAGTGCCTAGTAATCCCATCAGCTTAGGATAAAGACTCAATAAAAATGATGATATAGCTAGTACCCAATCTTATAGGAGGCTCGTCCTCTTGTGAGTCCCTTCCCATCTTCTATATGAAGCGGCAATCGGTGTTATCCGTATGCAATATGGAGAATACATAATTCATTTTAATTTCTTAATCGTATAAGTGATTGACTCAATTTTCAAGGTGATCAGACAATTTCATTCCATACAATTTGCATGTATAAATTGGTACAAACAATTCCCATTATTATATATAATTAACAAGCCATCGCATTCATCCGCAAATTCATACACATGCATTTCCCATATCCCATAAGCATCCAAATTTATATATATAAGTTTAGGTGCATCTATTCTACAAGCAAAATCAAGTAAAGAGTCATTGGGGATTTACTTACTCTGCCATGTGGATCAATCAAAGTAATTCGGAGGCAAGTCGTCTCCATACACGGTGTCCCCTAGTCATTGAAATAATATTTATAAGGGATTGAAATAAACTTAGGAAACTAATTTAAATTTCCTTAAGTTATACTTTTGACTAGTTTTCGTAACTTTTCCCGGTTTTTACTTAAAAGTTCAATTGTGTATAACTTTTTCGTTTTAAATCCAATTTTTATGATCTTATAGTCAATCTTCATCATTTTCGAGTGTACTTTAATGTAGTGAGGTTATATTTTTGAAATGAGGTACGTAAATCTATCCATGGGTCAGAACAGTAGCGATCCTCATGTTTTGGAATGCTTTTGGGCCTTATTTGGTAAATGGGCTTTTTAGTAACTTGAGAAATCCTTTGGGCTTAGTTTTAAGATTTTATCCTAAGCTTAAAACACTCCTTGAGATTAGATTTACAACTTTGATTTATACTCCTAAGGCTAACAACCACTTTATGGGATTTTTAGTAGACTTAAGTTGTCAAATGGGCTTGTTTTTGGTTCAAACTAGAGTTAGTGACTTTGTTAGGCATATGGAGTCTTAGGTGGATTTCTTATGGACTTCAAAACAACCTCTCTTAATGCTTTAAAGTGCTGATCAGAATTTTATTGAAGGCCCAACTTAGAGTTCTAAGCTTGTTTTGAGAGTTTTAGGCTCGGTTTTGAGTTTTAGGCTTTGTATACTTACTATACTTGCTTTAGTCGATCTTTTCACTTTGTTCTCTTACTTTTATCATATTTTTAAGTGTCTTTTACCCATGTTCCAGATTTGATCATAATGATTTCAAGGGATTCTCACTTGGTTTTTCAACTTGTTTCATTATTTTCTTAAATTTAGGTGTTAGATCATATACTTAAACTACTTGTATCCAAATATTAACTTAACTTTTCTTTCGTAAGATGATTCCTTAACTCATGCTTCACACAAAGAAAGAAAATATCTTACACTTATTATAACTTCCATATCATAGCTCATATTATACAAAGTTGGTTTTTTCATAAAACTTTATGTGATGAATTTTTCCTTAACTTAAGTTTAGATTTGAGCATGTTTAACTTAATGAAAATCAAATCAACATTCAAAGGACTTTTGAATCCTCACGTCTAGTATGCTCATCTTCCATTCAAGTTTTTGTTTCAAGATTTTCTCAACTTAAAATCTTCCATTCAAAGTGTTAAACAAGTATCTTTCCAAAATACCAACTTTATATGCTCATGTTTCAATTTCATGTAAGGGTTTCATGAGTTTGTTTCTTAGAATGGTCTTTGGTGTTATAACAACTTAAATTATACTTATATCTTCAAGAAATCAAAGTTTCCTAACATAAACACTAACCTACTAATCATAAGAAACACTTACTCGTCTTTAAAGCAAAATATGGTGGTTGTACACAAAATTTCTACTTAAGCTCTTAACTTTGCTCTTTTGGAATTGTTTGATCTTTTGGAATGAGGTTTATGGAAGGTTCTAATGGTTCTAGAAGAGCTTAGATGTTAGAAGAAAATGACACAAGAAAAAGAGAAGGAAATGCCGTGAGTGAAGCTTGGAAAAATAGGGGTAAAGTTGATTTTGTGGGGTAAGGTTGTTTCTCCTTTTTATATTTGTTTCAAATGAGAGAAAGAAGATGTGAAAGCGAAATTGAAAGTGAGAGAAGTAAGGGAGAGAGTAGCTGGTTGGAATTTAGAGAGAATGAGTGTTTAAAATGTCTCGAAAGTGTTGTCTTGTAGTTTATACAAAAGTCAACAATTGCAACTATTGATGATGTAAGAATTAAGGGATGAATAGTGGTGTGTAAGAGAAAGTGATTGATGATTGAAAGACAAGAGCATGACCCCCCTTTCCTCCTTGTTTAAATCTGCCATTTAATGTCCTTTAGGGTCATGGAATGGTCTTGTCTCATTTAATGAAGTTAAGCATGTGAAATCTTGTGAAAAATTATTCATATGTAGTATAAGTGAATGGGTGATAAGGAAAATGTCTTATCATTAGATTTTGATAAGTTATCAATTGATAAATGATTCTAACTCTCAATTGATAAGTTATCTAAGGTAATTGGTTGGTTTACTTATTGATGTGTAGGGCTTAGACGTGAAGATAAGGGCATGGTCTTATAAGAAATTGTTTTAAGGTTTTCATCTTGTATTGTTTTGTGATTTATGATTTGATTTTTATAAAATTATGAAATTTTCTAAAGTTGAATGAAATTATTCAAATTAAATTATTGATTAATTACTTAGGGTTAAAATTCCTTAATAGTTTTAGGGTTTAGGGTTTTAAGTGACTTTAGAGCTCGCAGTTCTTTAAGCTCGGGTTTTATCGATAATTGGTTTTTGAATTGGAAAAACTTAATTCGTTTCTAAATGTAAACTTAAGTTTTTAGTTTAGTTGATCCTTAGAAATGTTTAAAAAGTACTCTTAATCAAACCTTAGGCCTACTAAAAGTAGGGTTTACAGTATGTACTTTACTTAGTTTCTAGTATTGCTTCCTTCTCTTCATGTGCCTCAACCTGTGGCACATCTCCCTCTTCTTGTCTTAGATCATGAGTAACAACATTTGTAGCACCTCGTCAGGTGTTGTGTGCCGAGAGTAGATTGTTGCCTACATCAATATTCTTCATGACAATTTTCCTATTATGGACCTTATCGTTAAATATCTTCTTCAATGTCCAGTGCTCTTTAGTTGGATGACCCATAGTCTTATGATATCTATAGAGCTTAAGGTCATTCTTGTCATTCGTAGTTGGTAAGATCTCCACCTTTGGGAACTTTATGTTTACATCCTATAACCATTGGTTAAGTACAACATGTACCTTGCCCATTGGGAACAAGAATGAGAGAGCTGATGTGGAGTCACTTGAACTATTATTCCTTGGCTTCTTGTTGTCTCTAAAACTTTCTCCTTGGGCTAAACTAACAGATGTACCTTCTATTCGTTGTCGTACGATGAAATTATTAGTTCTTCTCGCAACCTTGACCAGTATAGAGAAAGAACTCAAATTGAGGTTTTCTAGGTGGACGACGTACTTAGTGAAAATCCCTTGAATGCAAATGTTCACCAATTCCTTTTTGTCAGACACATCTTAGATGTCTAGGTTACTCTTATTGAAGAACTCTATGTAATTCATCAAATCTTCTTTCTGGTTTTGTCATGCTCTTGTCATATTCGTAATCGTGACTTGTTCATGAGTGGAGAAGAATTTCTCCAAGAAAAGCTTGTATATAGTTCCCCATGAATCAACCGATCCTAAGGGAAGATTGATATACTAAGTTTATGCCTTCTATGTTAGTGATTTGGAGAATTCTCTAAGCTTTAGGTCATCATTAAGCCTATAAGGCTTTAGGGTTTCAGTAAATTTCAATAAGTGTTCCTTTACACTTTCCTTCTTGCCATTGAACAACATGAATTTAGGACTTACATAGTCCTTAGGATATGGCTTCTCCGTGATGCATTGATGACATGGGAGTTTTAGCTTTAGTACTCCTATAGACAATCTAGCTTCTATTTCCTTTATATTCACTTCTAAGTCTTCCTTTGTTATAAAGAAATTCCTTGGAGTAGAGGTTGTAGACATACGTGGTGGAGTAGGGACAAGATTGAGATGGGAAGTAGATCCACCCAAGATTAGGTGGAGGAGTAGGCACGTGTAAGGATGAAAAGCTACCTAATTGGACTCTTACATTCCCTCTTGTCAGGGTCTATTGTTGTGTAGATTTTGGTGAGGGTGTTTCATTACATTCTCCTTGATGAAAATCTTTCTCAATAATTGGACTATTAGTTGGTTGAGCTAAGGTAGTAGCGCTTGGTTGTGTAGCAACTATAGGATTTGGCAAAACTATTCCGTGTTGTGTAGTAGTAGTGGCAATGGCAAGGGTAAGGGTAGTCATCCCAGTGTGGATGGGTTGGAACATTGGTTTAAAGCCCTTGTGGCTTCCTGCATTGTTTGTATGGGATCTAAAGGAGTCTTAGGCATTGAATGGTCATAGCTAGTGTTCTTTGGTAGTGGGAGTGGATTTTACTCAATAAGCTCAAGATTAGTGTCGAGCTCTTAGGATGTGGTATCAAACTTACCAATTGTTTTCTTCTTAGGATGTGTCATATCTCCGCAATCACTCTTCCCTAGTAAAGTCACCAAAATGTAGAAGCAAGGGTTTGATTGGAGCAATTATGTGCATGCTACATAAATGACATGCTACACGTGGCTTAAGAGAAGTAAAATAGGAATGATACCTGAAGGGATGATTCGGTAAGAACGAGGCAGGGAAGAGGAATAGGTAATCTTAGTATCTTAAATGCACAAGTACAAACTAGGCAACCTTAAGGGATCTTAAGTGTTTACCTTGTAGCTTGAATGAATGAGATTAGTTCTTTGCTTAAATTGTTCATTTGATCTTAGAGAGTTGAGTTCTTGCAAAGCAATGTTGTTTCTCTATTCTCTCTAAGAGTTGTAAATGAAGAGGAAATGTTGGGTATTTATAGGGTCTTGGACATGAAGGCATCCATTGGATTATTCAGGTGATCAATGGATGAGGTGAAGCTTACTTAATTCATAATTATCTTGAATGAGCCAATTGATGGACCCAAGGCTAATAGCCTTCTTTATAGGTGTATGAGCATGTCTAAGAAAGGTTAGATGTGAATGGATCGATTTAACAATACCTGTTCCAAGCCAACCAAGTCAATTTTCCCTAAATCATCCTAAATATAGATTGGACTCCTTAGGCCCTGCCACTTAGCCTAAGGAGTTAAGCCCAAATAAATAATAAGCTTAGTCTAACGATTAACATTGCAATTTTCAACCTTCTATATTTTTCCCTCTAATCAAAATTCTTAGGTGGAGTCCAAGTATTTTGGGCATTAATTATTGCTTTTGAATAGTTAAGTCGCTACTCGGTGCACGCGCATCACAAAGAATTGCATTGCTCCAAGTGTAGTCGCACAATTGAAAACTTCATTTAGTTTAGTGCCAGCATTGCAAATTTATTCATTGTATATTTTCAGTGTGCAAGCTTGCAGCTCAATCTAATTGTCCACATTGCTTTAAGCTTGTCAAATTGACATTGCCCCTATGGCAATGTATTAGATAAGCCTTCTTATATTATACGACTTGCTTCATACAAGCTAATTTAGCTTCAATATGTGCATTATTGATCTTATTGTGTTGACTTCCATACACTAATATTGTCTTCATTTGCTTCAATCCTGCTTTAAATATAGCAGAGGTCTTCTAGTGAAAAAAACTTCATATATACAATATTATCAAATTCCTTGAAAGGTAGTAGAAAACAATTAGCTTACATAAAGTGTTCACCCCTCGAGTTTAGGAATTGTACCTTACGCTCCTTTTACTTCGCTTTAATTGAAAAAGCATGCCTCGGAGTCAAAACTCGTTCATTGATTTCTATCAACTTCATGGAAGCGTAATCCAAATCCATGCATGGTATCCATGATAATAAATCAAATCTTTTTTATATCAATTTAAATTTCCTTTTTTACATCTCATACAAGCCCACTCGAACATATATATGCACATATATTAAATCTACACTTCATCGCATTCTCATCCCATATCTCAAACATCACTTAAATCAACGATACATCTTAATAGATCACTTTTAGGCACCTTCTTCATAGAGGAATAGGAAAAAATAAATAAATAAATAAATAAAGACTTTACTTATTTGACCAATGCCTACATTTAGCAATGGTTGATAATACCAGATAATGGCCATACTTCAAATCTTTCTTTCGAGGATGGATTTCCCCCTAAAGTGCCAATATTGAAGGAAAAAATAAATAAATAAGTAACATAGCACATATCTTTCTTTTGGATATCGATATTTCAATTGAATGCCGTAAAAGTTCTGTATCTTCTAAATCAACTTTTCTTCATGAACCTATATGAATAATAGGAAGTGCCGCATCCAACTTTTAAATCTTCTTTTCCTCTTCAAATCTTTGTAAGTTGATCATGTACCATAATATCTCATCAAATTTTCTACTCTAAATCTTTAATCTTTATTTTAAATCCTTTAAACTCTATCTTCCAAATTCCATCATATCTGCTATTTATATATCTTCACTCCGTTGACTTTGTCCCCGTACATAAGAGCAGCAAATACCAATAGTAAGTTCTCTTGTTTCACTTTTTTTTTTTTTTTTTTCCTTCAATTTTTTTTTCTTTTATGTATTGCCATAAGCTGTCCTTTGTCTACTCAAATCCAATTTGCTGGCATTGATTTTTCTTTTCGTTCATGAATAAAGGAGGGCTTATCCTACGAAATTAGAATTAGAAGTCGTATGCAACAATGAATGGTTAGATTAGTCTTCTTCATGCGGCCACGATCTTGTGGTTTGTCGACAACTATCCTTGAATCTTGATTCCTTCGGTAGCATCCATCATCCTTTAAACAAATACACTACGTTTAATCTTTTTCCCACTATCTATAGTCGACATTGTTCTCACGAGATTGTTTACGTATACATATGTATGTATACATATATTCTCTTGACGTCTGCTAAAAAAATTTTCTAATATAATCACATTAGTTTCGAATATATATATATATATTAAATGTATATATTTATACATGTCAAAATCTTCCCTTCTTTTTTTTTTTCTCTTGATAATAAATGTTGAAGATGTTTCTAGGAAAGAATTGCCTCTTTGGTCGTAGAATTGTGAGTTTAAATTTGAATCGCAGCCTTCATGTGACAGTAGCTTATTAAATCAATGGTGCATCTTCTTCAGTTTCCAAATTGTTTTACTCCAAGATGTCTTCATTTTCTTAATTCATGTGGGCTTCATATTAGACCTTAAATGGGTTGCTATTTTTTTTTTTTCTCTCATGGCAAGTAGTTGAAAATTGAAATTCCAATTGGACCATGAAATTACATTTTCAGACATAGATTGATACATGCTGTGATCTCAATCGCTTTCCATCCAACGGATTCATCAATGATCGACTATTCTTCCTTTGATTTTTTTTTTTATTTAGAGAATATATTGATTTTTGTACTCTAGCAGGAAAAGAGGTGAAGACCAATCTAAGTTGAAGCATGGTGGTAGTAAAGATGAAGGACATTAGTACAATAAGAGAAATGTCTGCCACTAGTCCTATATCCTCGAGACAAGTAATTGGACAAGATTATTTTTGAAGATACATTGTGGGACAAAGGCAAGCATCAAGAAGCTTGTGTGGCACATTATACCGATGGTGGCTTGTAGTTTATTGAACACAAACCGTATACTAATTCTAGAGATACCATCGAGGGAGATTTAGTGTTAAGCTTCAAAAACAAGAGGAGAGAGCAACCTCTCTCTAATACCTAATTCACATTCCTAAAGGAGCCACTTGCGGATGGGATGATTGGGTAGCATTCATTGTAGAGAAGCCAAAGTACGTAACTCTCCTAAAGAAGGCAAAAGTCCTCTATGCTATTACCACTTTTACTCGGTTGCAATTCTCACAAATGAGTGGAATGAAAGTATAGCTGGCAATTATCTCCCTTTGGAGTATTCAGACCTACAAGTTTGTCACTTCATAGGGGAAGATAACTTTAACATTACATTGCTACCATGACAACTTCTCATAAAGAGCATAGCTTTCAAACATCCTTAATGGGTGCTTTATAAACTACCTGCACTAAGAAGAAGAAGCCATGTTTTGTGAGAGTCTTCTCCATATCTACTTACATATATGTGTTGTAGTTGTGTCTTCTAGTTATATATTCTTTTCTTGTCTTTATAGGTGTGAACTCTCCACTTTCGTTGTGTTTTGGCTTTCCTTGTTTGTATTTCTAGAGTGCTTAAGGAAGGCGTTAGTCCATAGCTCTTCCTCTTGGCCATACACATTACCCAAGGTGAGCAATTCGCTCTAGGTCCCTTCTACTTGAGTTCACTTTACTAGTGCTTAGACTTATATCACCATGCTTCCATATGCTCAAAAGGTTTGATATGTGATCATTTTACATGTAGACCTAATGTTCTTTCAACTTTTCTTTCGCAAACAATTTTGAAGACATTTCACTCCTCTGACTACACAAGACCAACCCAGCCTTACTCTTCCTAAAGTGTAGGCTTAGGTTAAGAGATCGATTGATTAGCCACTCTTACGATTCATTGACATTGAAGGTGAATTCATATCTTACCCTTATGTTGGGCAAATTGCAGGATATGAAAACAGTGATGGACTTTATCCTCCTAGCTTAATGGGTGAGGTTACCTTGGTGGAAAATATAGAAAACATCCTTGATTCTTAAGCTAGGTTCCTCTTATGGTAGATTGAAGAGAGCTTACCTTCCTTCCTTGACAATAAAGACTCAGTTGACTGCTTTTTAAGGCAAAGGGTCATAGTGTACTTTCCCCATCGAGTTGTACATCAACTTGCTTTTGACCAAGGAGTGCCTCGCTAGATTACTATAAATGAAAGTTTTTAATCTTGTTGCTAGTCACCATGTCCAAACAAGTTTAGGAAGATTCACCTTGGAAAGCAATAGCTACTCTTTCCTTCTATTAGTTGCTCTGATGTCACTTCCCCTAGATGGTTGATACACTGGACAAATTGCCTCGATGCCTTTCGGGCTTATGCCTTTACATCAATAGGTGATACACTTTATGTACCTACTGTTTACTATTATGAATTCTTTCTTAAACTTCTAAGGCCCAAGTTATAGGGTGCTAGTGATGTATGAGGAGCTATTACAATGGCATCTAGATGATTGGAATGCCCTAATGGGACAATAGGAGTGAAACCTTCTTCAAAGTCTAAGAGCAACTACCCTTCACCTCCACTAGTGGATTTGAGACAAACTAAGCGAACATTTATTTAGGAGGTAACCTTATTAGATGCATCTTGTTATCTTTATATCTATAATTTTCTCCTTTTGTACCCATTCCTTTAACTTTATTTCTTTGTTCTTATAGGTTGGGATGGGCTCCCTTCTTGTGACTAGCAAGAAGCAAAATACCCTTGTCTTGAGCTTTGAGGTTTATTCAGCCAATCTTACTAAACAAGTTATAGCTTCAAATGAAGAAGATGATGATGAGGACTTAATAGATTATGGTGAATCTCCAGTCCAATATGGAGATGTTGATGATGATGGTAGTGGAACTAAAGAGCCAAATAATTCCCTTAAAGCACATAACATTACTTCATCAGTTTATGAGGTGGGTGATAGTGAGACTCATGCAATTGCACTGCTATGCTTAGGGATTTATGGAGGTGAACTATATCTGGCACTTGCTAATGTCTCTCTACCCTCAGTTGCCAACTTGCTTGTGGAAACATGGTAGCAACTTCAAAAGCCCTCTTGGAAGAGCCTATATCCTTTGGGGAAACTTTATGCTATGTACAAAGATTTCTGGGTCGAATCTCCTATGTTGGGAATAAAGCTAGCCAATACCATAATGAAGATGTTAGGGGAGGTTGTATTATTGCTTGAGAAGTCTTAGAGGTCTTTGTCAGATGATAAGTTAGAACAAGTGATTAGTACTGTTGAAGGTGCTCATTTTTTAAAATTTAGGGTTGTTGGCTTAAAGCCTATTACTGCCAAAGTTAAAAAATTATTAAGTTATCGTGCTACTATGAGAAGCTAAGGTGAGCTAATGGCAAGGATTCAAGCCTTGTAAGGTACTATTGAGGAGATAAACCATGAGATAAAAGAGTTACTAGGTGACTCGGACCTTCAGTCCATTGTAGGTCTAAATTGCCACCCTTAGTGGAGTTTGACTATATTCATTTGTTTTGTTGATGTTCATTCTTCCTTTTTTTTTTTTTTTTTTGGTATTGGATTTATTTTCACCACTTTGTAATAAAACTTGCTGATTCAATAAAATTTGATTGCTTTCCTCCTATCCTTCTATTTTAATTGCTTACTTGTATTTGATAATACGGCTTCTTAGCCTAGGGGTAGCTTATGCCACTTGAACTTGTAAGGTCATTGCATGCTTTAAGAGGTAGTGCCTCACTTAGCAGCTATAATGTAAAAGAAATGCCATGATAGTAGGATTTGTTTCTTATGTCTTATGAAGCCTAGGGCATAGCATCGCACATTAAAGAGAGGCTCTCACTTACTAATGACAATAAGTTGAGCACATAATATAAAATAATTGATTGTGCTTAAGTAGTGATAGTAACTTGTGCCAAAAGTATTAATATTAGTGGTCAAGAGGCTATTTCTTAATACTTAGCCTTGTTTCACTTTTTCTTTACTTATTTATGAATTAGCCTTAAGTGCTGAGGAGACGTATCTCTAGCTTTGCAGCAATAAGGAGACAAGAATAGAATGCATAGTTAAAATTGTGTACTAAGGAGATAAATCTCTAACTTTGTAGCAACAAGAAGATAAAATGGAAAGGAGCATAGAGAGATAGAGTAATGCAAGTTGAATATTTTATTCATGTAAATTGCAAATACATTGTTGAATTTACAAATAAAACTTCTTAATATACTAAAAGTTAGTATGAGGGGTGATTGCATCAGTTCTTGGATTTAGGAGCTTGTAGTAGTTGTTGTCATGGATTTCATGAATTATAAAAAGGGGGCTAAAGCTTGTATAAATACTTGAACTTTTTAAAATTTTCATTTTGATACCTAGACTTTTCAATTTTTCATTTTAGTCCTTGATCCAATTAAATTACATCACTTTGAGACATTTGTTAGTTTCAATAGTAACAAACGTTAGTATTGGCTAAGATGGCATCTCTCTCTCCTAGTTAGCTTTGACTTAAGCTTCTCTCTTTATCTTACTTAGCACTGCCATGAACTTTAATCCAATAGGACTTTTTGAACATCATAGCTACTTTTAATTTTCATCCACTAGCAATTCTAAAATATAAAAATAAAAGGATATTAAATTTGGTCCTAATTATTATTGGTGTAAGTCATCATAAGGGGCCATTCTTGCAACTCATTATAAGTGCACTTTGAAATTAATACCATGAGATGTAGGACACACACCCACTTGTTGCACATTACATCTCCATTAAAATGACTACAAAGCTCCTTCTTTCAATAGAAAGAAAATGAGAAAAACATCTAACGCCACAATAAAATCACACATATTACACACAAATACGTAGTAGTAAAATATTAGAAGCCTCAATTAAAACATGTTCACCAACAAATCATGTCAACAGGTTAGAATCAATATGTCAAACCCAAACCTACATTCATATGAACTCTATATAAAAAAAATCAAGATCCTGATGTCTCTATAAAAAATGAAAAGCACTAAGCCAGTTAGCCCTTCATCTTGTGAATTTTTTTTTTTTATTAAAAGAACATAACCCACATTATGAACAATACCCCACCAAAACAAGCAAATCAATTGCTAATCTTTTAAAATAATGCAAAATTGACATTTCATCCTATGACAATATGAAAAAAAAAAAACCCTTGCTAAGGATAATGTGCCTTTTGTATTGTATGCACCTTTCGATCTCTTACTTGTATGATTTTATACACTCATATTGGATCTTCCCATTCAATGCTTCATGTACAAATCTACCTTCCATACGATTTCCTATACCAAGCTCAATAACAATGATTATGACGAATTGAATGCGATGAGTGAATGGAAGAGCTTTCGTAAAAGATTAAGTTGGTGAGAGTGAGTTTAAGTTTTCCTTCCTCTATTTTTAATGGATATGAAAGGGTTGGTGGATGCTTAAATGTTTATCGTAGGATGAGAATGATGTTGTATTACTCCTATAGTTGCCTTAAACCACATCATCAATTCTTTTTGCTTCTTTTTATTTCATTTATTTTACATTAGCAACATCAACATTTGTTTGCAAACCTAATAACAGATCTCTCAAAGTGATGCAATTCAATTGGTTTGGGGACTGAAATGAAAAATAAAAATGTCCAAGTACCAAAATGAAAATTTTTAAAAAGTTTAAGTACTTGTATAGGCTTTATCCCTAAAAAAGGGCCTTCTTACTTTGATGTAAAATTTAGCATTAGAATACCTCACCGCACATGCTCTGCTACGTGAAGTACAATGTTGCCTTACTAAAAAGATCTTTTCCAGATAGGCAATCATAGGCAATGCTGAGTCACCATTAGTAATTAGTAAGGTTGCACTTAGTAATATCTCTCCTATCTTTTAAGGCTTCAAGATCTAACATAGATAAGGTATCAAGTACTAATTTAGCGTTGAGAGTCAAGAGTGTAGAAGGAACCAAAATTTCAAGAGGCATTACCGGCTTAGACTTATATACCAAAGAAAAAGGTGTTGCCTAAGTAAGACCCCTCTTAGAAGTCCTGTAAGCCCATGATGCTAGTGGAAGTTGATCATGCCACTCTTTATGATTTTCATAAACCATCTGACTAAGCACCTTCAGGCAAGTCTTCTTTGCTGCCTCTACTTAGCCATTTCCCTCAAGGTAGCATGGCGTGGACTTTATATGATCAATATTATAAGAAGCTAACAGTTGTCGTACATGCAAGGTGATAAAGGGAGTTCCATTATTTGAAAGGACACGTTATGGGATTTTAAAGTGGCAAATGATATGTGTAAACCCTACTTTTAGTAGGCCTAAGACTTGATTAAGAGTACCTCTCGAACGTTCCTAAAGATCAACTAAACCAAAAACTTAAGTTTATATTTAGGAACAAATTAAATTTTTACAATTCAAAAGTCAATTGTCGATAAAACCCGAGCTTGAAGAACTGCGAGCTCTAAAGCTACTTAAAACCCTAAACCTTAAGACAATTAAGGAATTTTAACCCTAAATAATTAATCGATAATTTAATTTGAATAATT